>JANVCQ010000004.1:16171793-16205788 GCA_025531925.1 Erythroxylum plowmanianum
CCTGTTTCTGTGCTTGAGTTTCTGGTGTTGAGATTGATTGCTGGATTAGAACTTGTTAGGATTTTGGATCCTAACAAATTCATATAAGAGTTTTTAAATTACTGGTATGGGAAATTTACCTGGTATTGTGGCTTTATTCAAAGCTTGATAATTAACACAAAATCACCAACTGTCATCCTTCTTCTTTACAAGAATTCACCGGACTAGAATATAGGCTGTTGCTAGGTCTGATAACCCCAGAAGCTAGCATTTCAGAAACCTGCTTCTTGATCTCATTTTTTTGTAGATGAGGGTAAAGATAACGTCTCACATTTATTGGATCAACCCTAGCCTTAATTGAGATTTTATGATCAACTGATCTGTTGGGAGGAAGGCCTATCGGGTGTTAAAAAACTGACTGAAATTCGACCAACATCTGCTGTAATTGCTGCTGGTGGTGGTAGTCGAGTGTTTCTTGTATGTTGTTGGATCCGCTATCATCCTTCTCGTGTTTCTCTGAACCAAAAAATAGCATAACCGCTGCCTCAATTTCAGCTATCTTCTTTAATGCCTTGGTGGAAATTAAAGATCTAGAAAGATTAAGATCCCCTTTAACCGTGATTGTTGATCCCGAATGCGAAAAACTCATGGAAAGATCTTTCCAATTATGCTGCACCTCACATAACGAAACGAACCAAGTCATCCCTAAAATAATGTCCACTCCCCCTAACTCAAAGAGAAAGAAATCTCCTGAATAAACATAAACTTGCATTTCCAGATTTAACCCTTTGTAGCGACCTTGAGAATCTTGTTTCAGATCGTTTCCCATTCTCACACCAAAGCTCGCAGTGGTCTACACTTTCCATCCCTATTTCAAAGCGACCTCTTTGGACACGAAATTGTGACTCACGCCACTATTAATCAACACCACAACAGGTGTTCCATCAATCTTCCCCCAAAGCTTCCTGGTTTTGGGTTGTGTCCATCCATCGGCTGAAACTTGTGAAAGTTCCATCCAGTCGCACTGAGTTTCCTCAGTAACCTCCCTTGACATTTCGTGGGAGTCCAGACCTTCTTCTACCTCTAAAACCACCTCTTCATCTTCTCCTAGAATGGTCACTCTTAAACTCCTCTCTGGACATTTATGTCCCGGACCAAACGGCAATCCACAACGAAAATACCTCCTTTCCTACTTCCTCTTTAAAAATTCTAGACAGGGAAGCTGCTTGGTCCCGCGGTTGTTGCGTGACCCTGTGTTTCCGTAAATCCCATTATGAGAATTAGACCCCACCGATGACCCACTAAGGTTCGGGTTGTAGGTTTTTTGTTCCATTCCTCCCGTGACCTTGCCCGAGTCATTACTCGTTGTGCCACTAATTGATCCTCCAATGGTCATTATTCCTTGAACTTTGGAAACTATACTACCACGTGTCTGTACGCGATTCGTAAAATTTCCAATCATGGAAGAATTTCCTCCATACGTGACCTACAGTTCATCCTCAATATATCGTGAGCAATTTCCATCGCACGTAGGATTGTAGTAGGACGCATTGATTGGACCCGACACCTCACTTCTGGTTTGAGGCCATCCAAAAAATAAAAATCCTAACAGCTGCTCCTCCAAAGCCTCGGGTATTTGTGCCACCAACATTTCGAGCGCCCGCAAATATTCCTCCACCGACCTAGCTTATTGCATGGACGTTAGTCTTTCATTAACATTTCCCTGACTGCCTTCTCCGAAACACTGCAGCAGAGTGGGAATGAGTGTGTTCCATGTCAATGTCAAACTCTTCTTACGCAAGAAGTGAAACCAATGCACCGCCGCCCCTTCCATGTTGATGAAGGTTAGTCGCATCTTTTCATCCTCCTTGACGCGGTGGACCTCAAAAAACTGCTCCGCTCGAGCCAGCCAACCCAACGGATCCGTTCCATCAAAGATGGTGAGTTCGACTTTCTTGACCCAAGGTCGACTCTCGTGGTCCTTCTCGCTTTCAACGTCCTCCTCTTTGCTGGCCACTGAAGATGCTTTGTTGGTCGACCCTTGTTGTTGCATCAAGTGAGTCAAGATGGCTTCCAAATGGCCCATGCGTTCTTGACTTCCGTCAAGTCTGCGACTTGCTCCCCCATGGTTCTCTCAACTCTGGCAACAAAGTCTTCCAACTTTCCTACACGTGCCTCCATGGATTCGGCAGGTCAGACCAAATTGTTAGATAACGATTTAACTAAATGTACTGATGTGTTAGATAACACCAGATAAAGAGCAACATCTCAGTTTTATTCAGAAACAAGAAGGAAGAACCTTCTTCACAAGGGACAACTCCCTTACAATCTCAGGAAAACTTCCGAGAGATATTTCCCAACTAATGCCTCTCTCCTCTTCCCTCATAAACTGTACTTTTATATCTCCTTATACTAGCTAACTTCTAACGAATATCTATCTCCTGCTAACAACCTGATAAAGTATATCGATATCTAACTCTATCACTACTGTTATTAATATCTAACTACTACTATCAATATTTAACTATAACTTCATTGCTTACAACCTGTCTTTTTAATCCGTGTATAAACTATCCATTCTCCTCCTCTGTGACCCTTACTCCTAACAGTCTGCTACAAAATTAAACTATAATTTTAGCAAGAGATTGAAATATCAATCTAGACAGGAGCAAGAAACATGTCATTTTGTAATTCTTGATCAGAAGTCTTTCTTTTTCTTTTCTCAATGAGAAAATATGAGAGGAGGGGGTGGGCGACATAGTTATCATTAATTTTAGCCTTCTAGGGGATGCAAAATAATGTCGTTGGTAGAGCTTGCCATTCATAAGCACGGGGGAAGGCTCAGAGCATGGTTCCATATTAGTCCTTCCTGAAGCTTCCATAATAGCAATTAATGGAATAACATACCATGGGACCTCTCCACACAATGGGGGCATCCTTCTCCACAAGAAATCCCATTGACATACACTTAATGCCATAGCTTTCAACTGGAATCATCTTTTTAACTGAAAGAATGAGGTAGAAAGCGGGTAAGTTGTGTCCAAATGTTGTGCAGACTAAATAAAATTAGGAAGATGAAATTCATCACATTGGTTAAGTATGATTATGTGAACTAGAACAAGTCCACATATTCACAAAAGCTTTAGGAATTGGGGAAAATACAAATCAATGTCTAAAAGGAACTCATCTTCCAATTTCTTCATCTGCCATGCATTTAGAGGGAAAGAAATAAGGAGGCAGATGGATGATGGTAAAGTTGAGCTTTCATTCATGAAAATGAAATGTTTACTTCTATCTTTTAAATTTTTTTAAAAGAATTGATTTTGCATGAAACAACATCATGAAACAACATCATGTCATAAAAGAATAACATGGAGCCCAAACAATCGCTTATTACTATCTTAAACTTGTTGTCTTTGAACGAATCTCTCATTTTTGGAGATAAAGATACCAAACAGAAGTTGAAGAGTAATTCATTCAATTGAATTGAAAAGAATACAAAAAGCTACTCCGCAGGTCAACATGTATAAGAAGAAGAAACCCAAAATACCAATGCTACGTGTAAAGCAAACAAGTTGTAGTAGATAGGAAGTTTTCATTGATTGTGGGTCCAATAAAGTCGGTTAATGCCAACTGTGTTAGTTAGGAGCCTTTAGAAGTTCCATTAAATTAGGATTTCAATTGCAGAACGTGTTGTTGTTGTTGTTGTTGTTGCTGTTCTTCTTCTTCTTCTTCTTCTCTACTATTATTCTACATGGTATCAGAGCTATTGGCTCTTTCCTAAAAAACCCTGATTTGTTTCTCTGGTCATACTGACCGAGAGCATCATCTACACTATCCCTGTCAACGTCCTAGGTTTATTACTCAATTTCCTGCTCCTTTCCTTAGCCTTACCTAATCAATCAAGACAGAATCACCTAATATTTCAGCTGAAATCAGCTCCATGGTCGAGAACACTATTGCTGCCCTACCATGAGATTTGCAAAATATTCAAACTGCATACCGATTGAATAAGAAGTGTTGAATGTGTTGAATAAAATTTGTATTCACTATATTTGTGTACATAGGAACAAGGTTTATATACAAAATTCCTAGGACTATTTAGGAAGTAATCTAGCTATTAACTATATGAAATCTCTCAATTATAAGATAGATAATAGGAGTAATTATAACAACATTAATACAAGATCAATGCTAATATCTCTAGTCAACACTCCCCCTCAAGTTAGTGCATAGATATTGCACATGCCCAACTTGCAAATAAGGTTATGAAACTGTTTGTTGTAGAGTCCTTTGATGAAAATATCTGCTAGTTGTTCATTTAACCCCACATAGAATAATTGCAGAGAGAGCCATTCACAAGTTTCTCCTTCACGAAGTGTCGGTCAATTTCTATATGTTTTGTTCAATCATGCTGAACAAGATTCTGAGCTATACTAATGGCAGCTTTGTTATCACAGCAGAGAGATGAACTTCCTTCATCCGTCAGTTGTAATTCATTCATCAGCTTCTTTACCTACAATATTTCGCACACATCTTGAGCCATAACTCTATATTCGGCTTCTGTACTGGATCTAGCAACTACATTCTATTTCTTGCTTCTCCAAGTGACTAGATTTCCTTCTATGAGCGTACAATAACCAGTGGTTGGCCTCCTATTATCTGGAGATCCAGCCCAATCAGCATCTGTAAATACTTCTATCTTAAGATGACCATTGTTAGTGAACATAAGGCCTTTTCTTGGAGCAGACTTTAAATAACGCAAAATACGGAACACAGCTTGTAAGTGTGGTTCTCGTGGATCATGCATGTACTGACTTACCAGACTAACTGCAAATGTTATGTCTGGCCTAGTGTGAGAAAGATAGATGAGTCTCCTAACTAACCTCTGATATCTTCTCATGTCCACTGATGTACCCGTTCCTGCTTGCAGTTTGTGATTGCTTTCGATAGGAGATTCAGCTGGTTTACAACCCATCATACCGGTGTCCTCTAATAAGTCTAGGACATATTTTCTCTAGGAGATAAAGATTCCTCTTCTTGATCTAGTGACTTTAACTCCCAAGAAATATTGTAATTTTCCTAGGTCCTTAATTTCAAATTCTTGAGCAAGTAGTTTTTTCAGCCTAGCCATCTTTTCTGTATCACTTCCAGTTACAATAATGTCATCAACATAAACAATAAGAAGTGTGATCTTACCTTAGGAGTGCTTGATAAATAGGGTATGATCCACATTACTCTGTTGATAACCAAAGGAGATCATAGCCTGATTGAACTTTTCAAACCATGCTCGTGGTGATTGTTTCAGCCCATACAAGGCCTTTTTTAGCCTACAAACTTTCCATTGTGTCTTCTCATCTTCAAACCCTGGAGGAATCTCCATATACACCTCCTCCTCCAGATCCCCATGAAGAAATGCATTTTTAACATCGAACTGCTATAAGTCCCAATCCAAGTTAGCTACACACGATAGTTAAGATTCTGATTGTATTCATCTTAGCAACCGGAGAAAAGGTTTCTTGATAGTCCACTCCATATGTTTGAGTGAAGCCCTTAGCCACCAATCTTGCCTTGTACCTCTCAATGGACCCATCTGGTTTATGCATCACTATGAATATCCATTTTCAGCCAACCATTCGTGTTTCTTCTGGAGCAGTGACAAGTTCCCAAGTCTCATTTTTTACCAGGGCATTCATTTCTTCAATCATAGCTTCTTTCCATTGGACAATTTTCATTGCATCTCTCCAATCCTGTGGAATAGACACAGAAGAAACAGACAAGACAAAAGCTTTATAGGCAGGAGACAATGAGTCATATGTAACAAAGTTAGAAATTAGGTGTTTGGTGCAACTTCTAACACCTTTTCGAAAAGCAATCGGCTTATCTAAATCATCAAATAAATCATATTCTAGCTCACTAGTATTTTCGAGGGAAGAAGACACATTGGCATAAACTGCATGATGACTTTTTCTATCTTATCTCGCCTCGAGTATGTCTTTAAGTCTGGTTTATCTAAGCGCCGACTTCGATCCTCTTGAACAAAACTAGTTGTCTCCCCCTGAATTGTTTTTCCTTCTTGGATCACATTATCTCTAGAGTCAAGTAACACTTCTTCTTCAATCTCACTCTCCCTTTGAAGAAGGGTTGAGGGCGTGGTGAAATAAGACTCATATTCCAGAAAAGTGACATCCATATGTATTTCTTAGACAGGGGGTGATGACACTTATATCCTTTTTGGTGTGGGAGAATATCCAACAAAAACACATTTCAAAGCTCTTGGCTCCAACTTGCCAACATTCCGAGCATGAACGAAGCAAACACACCCAAAGACTCTTGAAGGTATAGTGTAAGAGTTTGTACCTTGTAATATTTCAACAGAGCTTTTAAAATCTAGAATTCGAAGTGGCATTCTGTTGATAAGATAGGCAACTGAAAGGACTGCATTACCCCAATATCCCTTTGAAAGATTCATTGTGAACATGAGTGATCGCGCAACCTCCAAAATGTGTCTGTTTTTCCTTTTCGCAACTCCGTTCTGTTCACTAGTATAGGCATAACTAGTTTGATGTACTATTCTATTAAAATCTAGATAAGCACGAAATTTGCCATCCATATACTCCATTCCATTATCTGGCCGTAAGATCTTAACTCTAGCATCATGTTGAGTACAAATCATTTTGTGAAAGGATTGGAAGCATGAAAAAACTTCATTCTTAGTTTTCATCAGATAAACCTATGTCAATCAGGTGCAACAATCAATAAAGGTCACAAGCCATCTATGGCCAGAAAGAGAGGGAGTTTGAGTAGGACCCCAAACATCGGAGTGAATAGTCATAAAAGGAACAGAACTCTTATTACTTGATAAATGATAAGAACTTCTAGTGTGTTTAGCAAGTTCACATGTTTCACAAAATAAAGAATTAAAAGAAGTTTTTTTAAACAAGTTTGGGTAAAGTTTTGCTAGAACAAAAAATGAGGGATGTTCTAGCTGCCTAAGCCACTGTAGAATTTCCTTATTAATCACATCGCTTCCAAAAGACACTTGATGTGCAATTGTCAGGCGCTCTTCTTCCAAGACATATAAGCCATCTTGCAGTCTACCAGTTCTAATCCTCTGGCCTGTGTGAAGGTCTTGAAGAACACAATAGTCAGGAAAAAATTCAACTTTGCAATTAAGGTCCCTAGTGATAGAACTGATAGAGAGAAGATTAATAAAAAAACGGGGTACGTGAAATACTGAGGATAGGGTAATATTGGGAGTACAGTTAATAGAACTTGTACCAGATACGGAAGTAAAAGACCCATCTGCGATTCTAACATTATCCCTATTGTTTCCATGAGAGCATGTTAAAAATTTCTTTTGAGCCTGTCATATGTCTGTTAGCTTCAGAGTCTATAATCCAAGGATTACGTTTAGAATTGTAGTGCTCAGTACCTGATTTGGCAAGGTTTGATGCACCAACTTTGGAAGCAAAGTCTGTTTTTAAGAGAAGTTGTCTTAAGGCCTGAAGTTCCTCATTGGATAATCCCCCAGCTAACAATGTTTCAGACACTTCATTTCCATCAACCAAGTGAGCCTGACCCCTTACCATTGAATCGCCTCATTTTCCATGACTCTGATTAGGCCTTCCACGCAATTTCTAGCAGGTTTCTCGGGTATGTCTAGATTTTTCACGATAATCACAATGTAAGTGATCCTTATTGGATGAGGTACTTGTAGGTTTTAGCTTTTCGGTAGAACTTGCTACTAATCCCGCTTTTTCAATGATTGGTGTATGTAGCATAACATTTCGTCTACTTTCTTCTTGTTGTACTAGAGAATGTGCAAGCTGAACGGAAGGGAAAGGACTTTTCCAAGTATTGTACCTCATATATGATCAAACTCTGGGTTAATACCTGCTAAAAAATCAAAAACCCGATTTTCTTCTATCATTTTCTGGAATCTAGCATCGTCTTTTGAGCATTATGCTTGAAAATCCTGATAATAATCAAATTCCTGCCATAACCCACATAACTCCACTAAATACTGTGATATATTCATATCTCCTTGCTTTGTGTTGTGCAATTTATTACGAAGATCAAAATTTTGAGCTTTATTACCTATTTGAGAATAAGTCAGAGAGGCAGCTTTCCATATCTTTGCTGCTGTGTCAAGTAGCAAGTATGTCCGAGCAATCATTGGCTTCATTGAATTGATGAGCCAAGACATCACAAGAGAATTCTCAGACTCCCACTAATTATAATTAGAATTGTTGACGTCAAGTCTCTTACTATCATCATTAATGTAACCCTATAATCCTCTAGCTTTGATGAACAACAAACGAGATCTTGACCAAGCAAGATAATTAGTTCCATCAAGTTTTACGAGACTAATTTGAAGTGAAGGATTATCAAAACTCGACATAATTACCTTCTTTCCTTCCATCTTCTTTAGTGTTACTTAGGACAACAAATAGAAGCTGTTCAAAAAAATGTGTTGCTCGTATATGGGCAGAAAAGTTACCAGATAGACCAGAAGCACGAACTACACTGAAGAGAGACAAGGAAGCAAGGGCACTGGCAGAAGGTAATGGTACATCTGACACCACCAGAGGAGAGGCAAGAGGCCGACGACCCTGATGGAGAAAGAACGAAGACGAAATACTGGCCGGAGGGTGGCATGTGGCGACGCAGTTGATGTTAGGCTTTCACGGTGGATGTCGCCGGTCATAGCTGAAGCAATCTAGGGGGTGGTGAGAAGAAAAACACTTTGCTATTGGGGCGAGTACAAACTTAGCTAGTGAAGAGCAGCCGGAAAAATAAAAGAACAGTCCCTAAATCAGATAGGGCTCTAATACCATGTTGAATGTATTGAATATAATTTGTATTCACTATATTTGTGTTCACAGGAACAAGGTTTATATACAAAATTCCTAGGACTATTTAAGAAGTAATCTAGCTATTAACTATAGGAAATCTCTCAATTATAGGAGTAATTATAACAATATTAATACAAGATCAATGCTAATATCTCTAGTCAACAGGAAGAACTATTTAAAGTGGTCACAACTGGTCCGCACATTCCTAAAGGGGATAGGGAAAATGAGCCATTTAATGGGCACTTGTCCTTCATAGGATGATCCAAGATTTGCGACATGGGATGAACAAGACTCCATGGTGATGTCCTGGTTATGGAACTCAATGCTACCGGAGATAAGTGACACATGTATGTTCCACGGAACTGCCAAGAAGATTTGGGAGGCTATTGGATAGACTTATTCCAAAGTTAATGATGCTACACAGATCTATGAGATTAGGATGAAAGTTTCAACAACTAAACAAGACTCGGACTGTCATTGAATATTCGAGTCTCTTACAAAGCTTGTGGCAAGAGACGGATCATTATCAATGTATCCAAATGTGTTGTAGTGAAGATGTAGCAATTCTGAAGCGTTTTGTGGAAAAGAATCGTATTTATGATTTTTTGGCAGGTTTAAACGTAGAATTTGATGCTGTAAGGCTGTAGATTTTAGGAAGACAAGACCTACCATCTCTAAATGAGACAATTGCTATTATACATACAGAAGAGGGTCGTCGAAGTGTTATGCTTGAACCTCAAGCAAGGGATGGTTCTGCACTCATTATCAAGTCCATGGAATTGAAGGAGGCTAACAATCGTACGGCTGTTCCTAGAGGGGATTCATCCAAACCTTTTAATCGAGATTCCTTATTCTGCACATACTGCAAGAAGCATCGACATACTAGGGAAAAATGTTGAAAACTTCATGGTAAGCCCAATCGAAGTGGGAACGACCAAAGTCAAGCACATATAGTGAGAGCACTTCGTGAATTAATGATGAAAATTCCAAAAAACCGATCCTTGAGTTTATAGTACCAAAGAAATGGAGAAACCAAAAACCTTTGTGGAGTCCTTTAAGAAGCCACCAGGTATTTGATCATTGGCGTTTTCAAGTATTTCTTCTTCTTCTAATCCTAATCCCTTAGAAAGAAATTCCCTTCCTTTGTGGGTAATTGAATCCGGAGCAACATACCATATGACTTGTTCCTCTAAATACTTTTATCTCTTATAACCCCAGTTGTAGCCATAAAAAGATCACAATAGTTGATGGATCTATCACCACCATAGTTGGTCAAGGGGATATCTACTTAAACAAGGACCTTACATTAAGAAATGTCCTCTATGTTCTCAAACTATTTGCAAACCTTATTTCCATTCAAAAATTAACCACAGATTCTAATTACAGCATAACCTTTTTTCCTTCACATTGTGTCTTTCAGGAGCTGGGCACGAAGAAGATGATTGGACGTGCTAGTCAAAGAGACGGTCTCTATTTTTTGGAAAAACCACATAATAAACCAAAAGTTGGAGAATACTTATCTACATCTTTTTTCTCAGAATCTGTCATGTCAAACCAAGATAAAATTTAGCTCCATCATCGTCGTTTAGGTCACCCATCTTTTAGGATTCTGAAGTTGATGTTTCCTTCACTGTTTAGAGGTCTTACATCTGAAATTTTCCATTGTGATGATTGTGAACTTGCAAAGCACAAACGTGCTTCCTTTCCAATAAGCAACAATAAAACCTTTGTTCCTTTTTCTCTCATTCATAGTGATATTTGGGGACCTTCTACCATCCCAAATGTTCCAGGTGCTAGGTGGTTTGTTTCATTTATTGATGATTGTACCCGAGTCACATGGCATTATCTTTTGAAAAACAAATCTAATGTTAGTACTGTTTTTCCTAGTTTCTACAACATGATCCATACTCAATTTGATGTCAAAACTAAGAGATTTCGATCAGATAATGCCAAGGACTATTTCAATCAAATCCTTTCATCATTTTTCCAGAAAACAGGAATTATTCACGAGTCATCATGTGTTACTACCCCACAACAAAACGGGATAGCTTAGAGAAAAAATGGACATCTCCTAGAAATCACTAGAGCTTTGTTGTTTCATAAAAATGTTCCAAAACAATACTGGGGTGAAGCAGTATTAACTGCTGCCCATATTATTAACAGACTTCCAACACGGGTTCTTGGGTTCAAAAGTCCAATTGACAATCACAAAATTTTTCCCAAATATTTCTATGTCAAACAATCAGATACCTCGAATCTTTGGTGGTGTTGCATTCGTTCATATCCATTCTCACAATAGGACCAAACTAGAGCCATAAGCTCTTAGATGCATCTTTATTGGATATTCCTCCACACAAAAGGGTTACAAATGTTTTCATCCACCTTCTTAAAAAATCTTTATCTGAGTTGATGTCACATTTGTTGAGCATGAATCTTTCTTTCAGCGTACCTATCTTCAAGGGGAGATCTTGAGTGAAGATAAAGCAAAGGATATGTTCCTTCTAGATCCTAGTTTTGACCAATCTCAACCCATCGTGCCTAAATCCACATCTTCATCAATTGAACAAACAGCCAACCATATCTATTGACAAACAACCACTGCAAGTCTATTCTAGGAGGAAGGGACCAGTCTCTTGACCAGCCCAAGTTCAGTCTCCCATTCGTGCTACTACTCAATTTCTAGCTAATAATGTCACACCAGATGGTGAGCCAGGAGTTAAGTCATTGGAACTAGCAGAAGAACCGAAAGAAACAAGTATTGAGGACCTACTAATTGCACCTAGGAAAGGAACTGCACAAAACACCCACTATCTTCTTTCATGTCTTATCAGAATCTATCCCAAAAACGTAGAGCCTTCCTAACCAATCTCCATACAATTCCCACACCGAGAAATCTAACTGAGGCATTAGGAGACAAAAAATGGGAGGATGCTATGAAAGCTAAAATGGAGGCCCTAGAGAAGAACAAGACATGGGAGTTAGTGAAATTACCAAGAGGGAAGAAACTAGTTTGGGTGTAAGTGGGTTTTCATGGTAAAATACAAGGCTGATGGATCGGTGGAAAGATATAAGGCAAGATTGGTGGCCAAAGGGTTCACTCAAACCTATGGCATCGATTATCTTGAGACATTTGCTTCTGTTGCTAAAATGAACATGGTAAGGATACTGTTATCATTAGCTGCTAATTTTGAGTGGAATCTGCAGTTATTTGATGTGAAGAATGTGTTTCTCCATGGTGATCAAGAAGAGGAAATTTACATGGAAGTTCCTCCTGGATTTGAATCAAAAGAAGGAATGGTATGCAAGCTGAAGAAAGCTCTTTATGGGCTTAAACAATCCCCAAGAGCTTGGTTTGGGAGGTTTGCTAAGGTGATGATTTCATTGGGATGTAAGCAGAGTCAAGGAGACCATACTTTGTTCATTACACATTCAAGTTCCGGTGGGGTCACAGCATTGCTAGTTTATGTGGATGATATTATTGTGACGGGTAATGACGCAGAAGAAATAAAAAATCTGAAGCAATGTCTCTTGAAGGAATTTGATATCAAGGAGCTAGGAAAGTTAAAGAACTTCCTAGGCATTGAAGTAGCTCACTCAAAGCAAGGAATCTTCATCTCTCAACAAAATTATGTACCGGCTTTGTTGAAAGAAATAGGAAAATTGGGTTGTAAACCAGTGGATACACCAATTGAGTTCAATCATGGATTAAGTAATGCCCCAGAAAATTCAGCAGTAGATAAAATATCATATCAGAAGCTTGTTGGGAAGTTGATATATCTGGCACACACAATACTTGAAAGGCAGCCCAGGAAGAGGAATTCTATTTAAGCGACAAACAGTCAGAGGTATGACATTAGAGGCTTATATCGATGCAGATTATGCAGGGTCTATGGTTGATAGAAGATCAACATCTAGTTACTGTACTCTTCTAGGTGTTAACCTTGTTACATTAAGAAGTAAAAAGCATAATGTAGTGGCAAGATCAAGTGCAGAATATGAGTTTAGATCTATGGAATTGGGGATATATGAATTACTTTGGCTGAAAATAATTATTGATGACTTGAGAATAAAATGGGAAGGTGCTATGAGGTTGCACTGTGATAACAAATCAGTAATCATCATTGCACATAACCCAGTAAAACATGATCGAACTAAGCATATTGAAGTTGATAGGCACTTCATCAAGGAAAAACTGGACAGTGGCTTAATATGTACTCCATTTGTGTCAACCAAAGACCAGTTGGTAGATGTACTTACAAAAGGACTGACGAGCATAGTGTTTCAAGATATTGCAAGCTAGGAATAGAAGATATCCACTCACTAGCTTGAGGGCTAGAAGATTGTATAGGAATCATATAAATCCCTGATTTTTAAGATTATAAGAAGATATAGATTTCCATGTATCTTAGGGAATCTGCTGTATATTTAGTATAAATAATTGTATATATATACTATGGCTGTAACCTACTGATGAATGAGAATGAAATTATTCTGCTCTACTATTATGCTACCGATCTCCGTGGATTTCTAGGACTCACTGGCTACTATCGGAAGTTCGTTAGAAATTATGGAGCCATAGCACAACCACTTACCAATTTGTTGAAAAAGGGCCAATTTCTATGGACAAACAAGTCCAATACTGCATTAGAAAAATTAAAACAGGCCAAGACGTCAAACCCTACCCTTGCATTGCCTAGCTTCAAAGAACCTTTTACCATTGAGACCGACGCATTGGGAAGTGGAATTGGGGTAGTTCTGACACAACAAGGAAGACCTGTAGCTTTCATAAGCCAAGCCCTCGGAGTCACTAAGCAATCTTAGTCTGTCTATGCAAAGGAAATGCTGGCCATTGTCCATGCAATTCAAACATGGCGATCGTACCTGTTGGGTCGTAAATTCTTCATACGAATTGATCAGACGAGTCTAAAGCATCTATTGGAGTA
This sequence comes from Erythroxylum plowmanianum, assembly GCA_025531925.1. Taxonomy (NCBI): domain Eukaryota; kingdom Viridiplantae; phylum Streptophyta; class Magnoliopsida; order Malpighiales; family Erythroxylaceae; genus Erythroxylum; species Erythroxylum plowmanianum. Next base: position 16,185,574 of record JANVCQ010000004.1, read on the forward strand.
GTGTATCACTACACCAGAGCAACAGAAATGGGTCGCAAAGCTGATGGGTTATGACTATGAAATTACTTACAAGCCGGGAAGTGAAAATTCAGCTGCAGATGCATTATCTCGAGTAGCAGGCATCCCAAGCCTTAATGCACTTTTCACTCCAAAAGCCACACTTTGGGAGGAAATCAAGAAAGAAGCCACCAATGATCCATACATGAAAGAGATTGCGAGGCTTGCAAGTGATAGTCCGACAACCCCGTACAAATGGCATAATGGCCTGTTATGTTTCAAAAATCGAGTTGTTGTTCCTCCTAAATCATACTTGGCCACTTATTGCGGGAGTTTCATGATTCGCCATATGGTGGTCATTCGAGGGTTCTTTGAACCTACAAAAGGCTGGCACAATAGTTTTATTGGCCCTCAATGCATAAATCTGTCCAACAATATATTTCAGCTTGCACTGTATGTCAAAAGAATAAGGCTAAGTCGCTAGTTCCTGCCGGCCTCCTCTAGCCTCTTCCAATTCCATGTCAAGTTTGGGACGACATCACAATGGACTTCATAGAGGGATTGCCCCTTTCTAATGGTAAGAATGCAATCTTTGTGGTGGTGGACTGTTTGTCAAAGTCAACCCACTTTATGGCAATGTCACATCCCTTTTTGGCTAAAACTATTGAGGAGAAGTTCGTAGACGATGTTGTGAAACTCCATGGTGTGCTAAAATCCATAGTAAGTGATCGCAACCCTATATTCATTAGTAACTTTTGGCGTGAGTTCTTCAAATTATCAAGAACTACGTTATGCATGAGCTCGGCATACCACCCTCAATTTGATGGTCAATCAGAAGTCAACCTTTGCCTTGAACAGTATTTGTGGTGCTTCGCTTCACAGAAGCCTTGCAAATGGAATTCCTTCCTCCCTTAGGCCGAATTTTGCTATAATACAACTTATCACATTTCAAGCCTTATATGGGAGGCCAACACCAAGCATTCCACACTACGAGGAAGGTACATCGGTAGTTAATGAGGTGGAACAAGCTCTAGTCTCAAGGGATGTTGTGTTGCAACAACTAAAAACTACCTTGTCCACTGCCAATAACCGCTTGAAGCAAATGGCCGATGCTAGAAGGCAAGATCTAGAGTTCCAAGTGGGTGATCTTGTTTTCCTAAAGTTACAACCATACCGTCAACGATCAGTAGCAAACAGAGCTTTTCAAAAGCTTGCAATCGCTATTACGGACCCTACAAGATCATTCAAAGGATTGGCAAAGTAGCATACAAACCTGAGTTGCCAGCAAGTTCGAGAATTCATCCTATTTTTCACGTGTCAATGGTAAAGAAACAAATAGGTGAGCTTGACGTCACCAGCAATGAATTGCCACCAATGGATGATGATGGAGATGTCATTTGTGAACCTGAAGCTATACTGAACACAAGGTGGGTTAAGAGGGGTAAGCATTTTGAGGAAGAAAGGCTAGTAAAATGGAAGAGAATGCCAAAAGAAGATGTCATGTGGGAAAATTTGGAGGAGCTGCAACACAGATTCCTCAACATGAACTTGGGGACAAGGTTCCGATTAATGATGAACTCCACAGATCAACACGTATAAGCAGAAGAAACCCAAAATACCAATGCTACGTGTGAAGCAAACAAGTTGTAGTAGATAGGAAGTTTTCGTTGATTGTGGGTCCAATAAAATTAGCTAATGCCAACTGTGTTAGTTAGGAGTTTTTAGAAGTTCCATTAAATTAGGATTTCAATTGCAGAACGTGTTTAATAGTTCCATTAAATTAGGATTTCAGTTTCTAGTTCTATTTAGATAGGATTCTAATTGCACAACTTGTACATATACAAACTTCCGTTAATTGATATGGATAGCAGTTTTTAATCAATTCAATCATTGGTTTGTTCTCACCAAAAGCAGAATATTTGCATATCTGTTTCTTTTCACTTGTTCTTAACATCTCTCTGACTGGGACCCCAATAAAAGCTATTTATAAACAAGACGAACCAACTAACTGTGACTATCTTCAGCTAAGTTACAAGCATGCTGACAGATTACATAACTAACTAACAACTATTAACAACTTCTCAACTAAGTCATGCACACATCAGCAGCTTCATGCCCACTCCCCCCCGATTTGACATAAGTCAACCAAACACAACTTGGACAAGAGTGAGGTAAAAGCAGGGGCTTGTAAGGATTTTGTAAACATACCAGCCAACTGCAGTTTGGGCCGAATAAGCTAAGGAGAAATGAATCCTCGTTTTTATTCATCTCAAACAAGTAGGCAACCAATCTCGAGATGTTTAGTTCTTTCATGAAAAACAGGGTTGGTTGATATATGCAATGCAACTTCATTATCACACCACAAAGAAATGGTTGATTGTTTCTTAGTTTTCCAAGATATCAAAGATGTCCCAAATAATATACAATACCCAGTCAAGGACGCTTGGTATCAATACAACTCACCCCATCAAAATCACAATAAGCCCTTAAAACAAGTTGATTATCAGCTGGAAAAAAAAATCGAAAGACAACCTTTAAAATACTCAACCAAATGAATTGCACCCCAATGTTGCTGGCAAGGAAGCTATAAGAACTAACTCAATTGCTGTAAACCATTTGTGATATCAGGGTGTGAAAAGCCAAAGTACAATAATCTTCTAATTAATCGCCTACATGTCTCTAGATCAACAAATAAGGGATCTACATCTTCATAAAACTTGATCACTGTCGGAAGAGAAGTGGTAGCCAGCATCTTTGACATCTAAAATATATTTCTGTTGGTTAATAACTGTACCACTTGCGGAACGAGCAAATTCTAAACCATGCTGACCCTAAATCTTTAATGGTGAATATCTTTTGTAAAAACCTTTTAACATCAATAACCTCCTTTTATGAGGTTCATGTCACTAAAACGGCATTCACATGTACAATTAGAGCAAGAAAACTATCACCAGATGTCTTAATGACGAGACAATGATCATGGTGGCACTATATGAAGCCATAATTACACAAATGATGAGTGAATTCGTTGTTCCATTAGCTCATACAAAGAGCTTTTAGCTTTAGAATAACCTTCAGGATGAATCATGCAGACTTCCTCATATATAAAGCCGTACAAAAATGCGTTGTTTATGTTTAATTGACGTAATGGCTAGGCTTTTGAAGAAACTAAAGCTAGCAACAACCTCACTATTTACTCCCTAGCCACGAGCAAAAAGTTGTATATGTAATCTATCCTTTTGATTTGATTGTATCCTTTAGCCATCAGCCTGGCTTTAAAGCAATTAACACTTCCATCAGGTTTAAGTTATAATTTAAAGACACATTGAGAACCCATGGCTCGTTTTCCATTTGGTAACTACGTCAACTCCCAAGTTTGATTGGGCTCAAGGGCCTACAACTCGGCTACATGACTTGCACCCATTCCTTTATGTGCTTTGCTTGATGGAATGATTCTCGCTCTTGAGTATTTGAAATCATACTCAAATGCAAAATGAAAGGATGCTGGTAGTAATGGTGTGTGGTTATATGTATTGGCAGTAGACATATAGATAGAAGATATAGTGCAGGAAACAAAATCATTTAACCAACTAGGTTTAAACCTGATTTTAAAACTTCTTCTCGATTCAACATTAAAGCTAGGAGGATTAGTAACAGGAATTAGACATTGAGCATTAGGGTTAGGAACACCAAAGTTATGATCATTATGGCCAACATCCTACAGAACTGTTTGAAAGGATGATGATTGATTTGTTAATGTTTTGGTGTACAAGTGGGAAAGGTCGAGCATAATCAATGGGCTTAATATCTTGTAAGTGTTTTATTGGAAATTAAGGATAAACAAACTTCTTTCATTGAGGGCTATGTTGTTTTGTAGGGAAAAATGTTTTCATGAAAGAGAACATCTTTGGATATAAGAACGGTCTGGGTGTCAAGGTTAAAGAGCCTAAAGGCTTTCTGTCCATGACAATATCCAAAAATAGACAATTGTATGTAGGTTTATCGAACTTGTCTTTATGAGGTCTTGTATTTGTGGCAAAACAAAGGAATCCAAATATTTTCAAAGTTTTATATAAAAGAGCATGATCATAAATCATTTCATATGGAGTTTTCCAATCAAGGATGGGTGTGGGTAATCGGTTTATGAGATAAGTAGTAGTGAGAATAGCTTCAAGATTGAATGATAAGAGCTCTAACTACTTGTACGAGGTGTTTGTGCTTCCTTTTCAAAGACTCCATTTTGTTGTGTAAGTATAGACATAGGTCTTTTAATGGACAATTCCTAGCTAATTGAACAATATTTGACAGTTGTGACTCAAAAACTCATACCTATTATCTGTCCAATAACTTGAATGTGTTGTTAGAATTGATTTTGAACCATTTTTGGTGAAAGAATATAATAATTGGACAACTTGCCTCTTGTGATGAATAAAATAAGTCCATATTGCATGACTAAAGTCATCAACAATGGTTAGCATGTAGAAAGCACCTATAACGGATTTCTGGTTATAAGGTCCCTAAATGTCTCTATGGACTAAATTAAAATCTCTATTTGTTTGAATGGTACTAGAAGGGAAAGGTAGTCTTTGTTGGTTGGCAAAGGGACTTACGTCACAAGCACTTTTAGCTTCATCAAATTCATGTTTGACAATATTAATGTGCCAAATCACATTTGAAGATGAGTGGCCAAGCCTTTTATGCCAAACATAAACCATAGACACAAAGTGAGTGCAATTTGAATTACAAGAGTTCAATGATTAAAAAGAAGTAACAATATGAACAAAAAAGGACTTTGGGTAAATCTGCTAATATTGTCTTCACAGAAGAAATTTTGGACAAGGACATACAAACTTCCTACTACTTTTCCTACTGTTAGTACTTGTTAGTCTTCAAGTCATGTACAGTGAAATGGGAAGGATAAAATTCAAAGTTAACTTGTGTTGTGTTTGTTAATTTGTTAATTGATAATAGATTAAATTTGAAGGTGGGAATGTGTAATGTCTTGGTTAAAAAATCACTTAATTTGTCATCATAACACCACCAGTGCATTTAAAATAGGTTGTAGACTCATCTGGCATAAACATAGGAACTACATGATCAAGGGCTATGGATTTATTTCTATGGTTTAGGTTAACACACATATGATTAGGAGCACTACTATCAAATATCCAAGAGCTAGAATCCAATTCATCAAGAAAAAGTAAAGAACATTTAGAACAGCACCCGCAAAGTCATGGATGTAAGCATATTTGTTGTGAAAGGATCTATTGCCACCTTTCCTTTCACGACTCGACAACTCTTGTTTCACCAATTCAAAAATCGAGGAAGTCCAATATGCCTCCTTACTGTCTTTCTTTGTCATACTTGACATTTAACCACATTTGTTCCAATACTCCTATTCTTTCCACTTGATTTTCCCTTCTGCTCCTGTAAATCCTTCCAACAATTGCGGCATCCATGAAGCAGGTTTCCTTTAAATGACCACTTTTGTTGCATTGGTCATAGTGCAATTTGCTTTTATCCACTATTCCTTTGTTATATTTCATCTACCTCCCATTTGTTGCTCCTTGCATCCTGCCTACATTTGTTGATCCAATCATCATTGCAATGTTGTCTATCCATCATTGATTCCCATATGAACTTCTCTTTGTTTTTCTACTCGCAGCACCATTGAGTTAACCTTATTAATGCTTGGTAAAGGATCCATGACAAGGATTTGGTTCTTTATAGGATCATAGCTGTCCTTCAACCCTATTAAAAACTGCATGATTTGATTAAAAGAAGTAATTTCTCCCACTGCTTTTGAAGGCCCACATGAACATTGCAGAATAGCATAAAAAGCATCAATTCATCAAATACCTCTTAATTTTTGTAAAATATTTCACCACAGATTGATTGGCAGATTGAACTTATCTCTCTCTAAACTGACATAATAAGGGGCCATTGCATTCCCCATTTCTACTCCAGATCAAGCCACAACTCCCTAGCTGAGTTAGTGTAGATAAAAGCCTCAACAATCTCCTTTGAGATTGAATTTAATATCCAAGACAACACCATATAGTCTACTCATCTCCATAAAGCAAATTCAATTGAGTTTCTATCAGGTTTTACACAACTTCCATCGATAAAGCCTAGCTTCAACTTTGCTCCAAGAGCCATTTTCATCGCCCTACTCCAGCATAGAAAATTACTTCCAAATAGAGTTGTCGTTACAAATCATACATGGATGGTCTAATTCTTGAAGATGCAATGGATCTCCGTTAACTCCATTGCTTTGAATTCTTGAATCCACAGAGCCTTCTACATTCAGGCCTCCTTGCAATTCGTCCATGTCTCTTCTAACTAAAGAAATCGCAACTCACTATAAATCGATGACAGGCATAGTAGATCGTTCTCTAATACCATTAACGAATCTCTCCTTTTTGGAGAGAAAGATACCAAACAGAAATTAAAGAGCAACTCTCATTCAATTGAATTGAAAAGAAGTAAAAAAAAAAAACTCTTTATATACAAGAAGATTCAATTATCTATAACTATCTCCAACTAAGCTACAACTATGCTGACAAATTACATAACTAACTAACAGTTATTAACAACTTCTCAACTTATTCATGCACACGTCAACAACTTCACGACTTCCATCATGCATACATTAGCTTGTTAGCAGTTGGTGCATAATTTAACAGCCATTACACTTATGTCCATTAATTTGTGAAAGGTGTACACAACACATCCCTTAATCAACAATATGCAGCCCATAGTTATGGTGCCACACAGAATTGAAGCATTACCTGCAGTTATTTCTGGCTTTCTGCTCACATTCATCATCATAGGAATAGACGGACCGTAAACATCAGCATCAAGCAAACCAACTTTCAATTGGCACTTCTTAGCAAATGCAATGGACAAATTAACTGCATATACCAGAAAACATGTATAATCCACAGCTGCCAAAAAGCATCTGCTTAAATTTGTACTTTGAAAATGAAGTAAAAATCCTTCAACTTCTCTCCATGTGCTCTTACTTAAGAAAGACCAACGATGCCATTGAAGTGGACCTAAATTCTAAACTTTTAACACATAACCGGGACACTAAAATGCACTGAAGCACACATACTTAACCTTCTCCTAGCTCACCAGTAACCGTTCCTTCAACAACCTTCCCAAATTACCCCACTAGAAATATTCTTAATTAAACATTAATACAGAAAATTAAATGAGAATAGAGTAACGTATGGTTAATCCCATCTACCAATCTCTATTATGTATAGAATAGAATGCATCAGTGCAGAAAACAGCTTTAAAAAATAAGTAAAGAAATTACCAGCGGTGGTGGACTTGCCGACGCCGCCTTTAGCAGAAGCAACAGCAATGATATCCTTAACCCCTTCAAGACGAAGTTTTGATCTGTCAAACGAACTCGCATAATCCCGTAAACCTCCAAGCCTCTACATGGGATGAGAAAACATAAAACACTAGTAGACTAACAAAAAGGCATACAAAATCGACTTACAGCCAGAGGTCGCAAGAAAATCTTCATGACACAGAGCTGCTTAGCTCCAACCGGAACTTAGAAGAGAAGAATTGCCATATGCTGCCTAGTTCGGTATCGGACGCTAGCTTTAGCATGCCCAAGTATCGACTTCGAACCAGTTGGTGACAGCTGACCTGGATTGGGTCATGGATGATCCAGAAGCCCAAAATGGCCCAGGTCTTTCATAATTGAGCTCTGTTTAATTGAGTAAAATTTTCAAGAGACAGGCAGTTACTGTTTTAATTTTAATATAAGTGGACGTAAGATAAGATATATGAGAATCTTTCTTTTTCGTCAACTGAAATCTCAACGATCGCTCCTTTTTTAGTCAGTTATGGAGTTTCCCATTTCATTTTATTTTTCTCGTTTTCCTTACTTCTTCCCCTCCCTTTATTCTTCACCTCTGATCTTTATTGCCCTTCAAATCTCTTCTCCTCCCCTGAGACCATCGTCAACCAGGTACTGCTTCTCTATAACTTCCATCCTTATCTTTACGTTCTACATGTCAATTATTGGAACACAGGTGGAGATTGTAACTTACCATTCTTCTTGGTACTCATCCTTTTGATTTCTTTCATGACTCTTAATTTGCTGGCGCTTGTGTTCTTTTAACATGTCGAAAGGGCAGATCTTGCTTGAACGAAATATCTATATCTGTTTATTATGAAATAAAAAGGATTAATGTGGTAGTGTTGTTGGACCAATTCTTAAAAAACAAATGAGTTTCATCTATGCGCATCAAATGGGTCCTTATATTGTGCTTTGTCATTACTTGTTGATGCTGGCGTTATGTTCTGCATTTAGATTATCCGACGGATGCTGAATTCAATCATTCTTGTCCAACGTTCGTTGATTTTGTCATAGCATTGGAAAATATGGTTAATGTTCATTTGGCTATGGTGCCCTCAATTGAACGGGTTTCGAAGAATCTGGCTCAACTGCCATTTGTTATGCTGAGTTCATGATACTTTCCTTGATGACTTCTTAAAACTAACTGTAGTGTGTCTTCACATCATCTGTCAGCCCTATGTTTCCATATTCGTAAAGTCTAATAGCTTTTGTGTTACATGAAGGAAGCAAAGTATATATGAAAATGTCTAGGTTGGCAATAAACCATGGAAGTTATTTCTTCTTATTCTTTTTGTTTTTTTGGTAAATTCGCTCAAATTCTTGTTGTTGGCTTTCATACTTAAGCTATCTTTGATCTGATTAAACGTTTCCCTTTTTCTTTTTTCTTCTGCATGTGGATGATTTTCCTGAATTGAATACAGGATGGACTCCTCAATTCCACCATTGGATGATCGGTTTATGTTTTCTTTTGATCAGCCCAATTCCAACCCTTTGTTTGTTCACTCAATTGAGCATCTTATGGAATTTTAGACTGATTTTGGTACTAATGGCTGCAATGGGCATCTCATTTGTCAAATCACAGAGGAATTTGTTGGGGTTTTTGTCTGCTCTGAAGTCTGCGGCATGTGAATGGATTTTGATCTCTTTTCTGCTGATTCATGCTGTAATCTCATATCTACTGACAAAGTATGCAAGTTATTGTGAATTGCAACTGCCTTGCATTTTTTGTTCCAGGCTAGACCATGTATTGGGCAAGGAAAAACCTGAGTTTTATAGGAATCTATTTTGCAAAGACCATAGATCAGAAATTTCATTCTTGATTTCGTGTCATACTCACGGAAAGCTTGCCGATGCCCGTGGTATGTGTGAAGAATGTGTCTTGTCATTCAATAACAAACCCAGATCAAACACAGACATGCACAAGTTTTTGACAGCTCAAACTGGATCAGATCATAGTGCTTGCAATTTCAAGGGTTCAGTTTTTAATGGCAGATGTGTTTCTGGTTCTAATGTTACAAAACTGTGCTCATGTTGCAATAAGTCTTGGATATCAAGACAACATGGCAACAGAGTCATCCAACTAAAATCACCTAGAAGTGACATGACTAAGCCCAATATTCCTCTGCCACGTAGTTTGAACCACAGAGAAAATATGAAGAAGATGAGAGGGAGGTTTGCTGGTCCAGTAATATCTAACCGTGTGGCAAAAAGTGGTTATGATCCTTCTCATGTAGCATACACTGAGCTCAAAATCACTTCTGATTCTGAGAACGAGTTCCCATTTTCTGATGATGATGACCATAATAGTGTTGCTGATGAAATGGAACCTAAGGAGGGATTGAAGATTCAAGATGTTTATGAACTTCCTACAAGATCAAGGGCCAGCTCTGTGGCCACAAAAAATCTAACCAATATGTCTTCTAATGCACGAGTCCCTCGTGATGGCAAACATTTAGAATGTGGTTCTTATAGTAGGCAGGATCTAGTGGGCGGTAGCCAGCAGCAAGGTAATGTGAAAACCCACCCAATTCCCAAACTAATTTCACTTGATGATTTTTATCTTTCATTCAATATGATGGAAGCTTCTGTTGGAGTTTCAACAGAGAAGAGTGAGGTCAAATTTGCTGTTGGTCAGAATTCTGATTCTTCTGCACTTTCAGAGTTTATATCTTTACTTGATGTTCCCTCGTCATTTACTGTTGTTGGAGGTCCATTTGAAGCATCGCATAAGAAGTGTAAGCTCTTTATCTCTCTCTGTGCGTACCTAATTTTGTAAAAGATATTTTCTGCATGTAATTTATCTTCTTCATTTATGAATTGTTAGCTGCAGATAGCACTGGATCTAGCATCATAAGACAGACTCCAATTAATAAGCATGAGGGAAATGTGAAGTCAATAATCACAATAGGTGCAACAAGCACTAAAAGTAACCAGGTTTCTAAAGAATTGCTTCCAATAAATGCACCTTCTGTGGATTTGAGTGGTGGGTTGAAGTCTAGCGTTGTAAATAAGGAGAGAGATGTACTTGATTGTGTGGCAGAGAATATCAATAAAAAGGATGCCGGTGATAGTGAAGAAGAACTGAATCCATTTTCGAGAGAAAATAGTGCCACTCAAGGGACTGACTTATATTTGAGTTGTCCATTATCAGGCAAGCAGGGAAATGTTAATGAGTTACAGATAATTGACGCATCCAACTCCGATGGAGTTGTGACTAAGAAATCAATCTCAACCGAAATAGGTGAGTCTTCTGGGTTTGAATCTCTTGATGTGAATGAAGTAGAGGGTGAGAACATTGCTGACCAATTAAAGCATCAAGTTGAGTATGATAAAGAATGCATTAGTGCTTTGTCTTTAGAGTTAGAGGAAGAAAGGAACGCTTCTGCAATTGCTGCCAATCAGGCGATGGCCATGATCAACAGGTTACAAGAGGAGAAAGCAGCACTCCATATGGAGGCTTTGCAATACTTGAGAATGATGGAAGAGCAGGCAGAATACGATGTAGATGCACTGGAGAAAGCCAATGACCTTGTGGCTGAGAAGGAAAAAGAAATACAAGATCTAGAAGCAGAACTTGAATATTTCAGGTTGAAATATCCTGGTGAATCGGCACTAGAGGTAACATTTGAAGAAATTATGGAATTGCGGCAGAAGGTTCATACAAAAGGTAATGCCAACATCACTTCTAGCTCCATGTTTAGTGAAAAACCAAGCTCTGTCGGAACTTCAATTCCATGTTTTGAAGAAGAGAGAAAGTACATTGCACACTGTTTAGAGGGCTTGGAGAGGAAACTTCATCAATTTGCTCGAGACAGGGCTTTACCTGACAGTTCTGGGAGTGATGATTCCAGTGAAACAAGAGATGGAGAACACGATGTGGGAGCTTCTATGAATGAGGAGCCAAGTGAAATGGATGATCAGGTAAATGATCAACCTGCATCTAGTTTAACCCTTCCTGCACATGAAAAGAGAGACAAAGATCACAAAATCAATCAGCATAAGAAGAAACTCCTCAATCAATACGATGAAGTTGATTGGATGAGTCTTCGAAGTGAACTTTCAGATCTCAATGAAAGGGTGGAATCACTCGAAACTGATTACAACTTTCTGGAGCATACTTTTAACTCTCTTGAAGCTGGAAAGGAGGGAGTGCAGTTTGTTCAAGAAATTTCTCGTCAGCTGCTGGAATTGCGAAAAAAACTTTTTGACTAAAAAATGTCAATCCCTTCCTTTGACAAGCATTATTGCAAGAATAGCAACTATTTCTAAGAAAATGGTAAGAATAGTTCATTCATTTGCTTTTTTGTAGAAAATTTCATTAACAGCTACGAACTTTTGTAATCTTTCCAAAGAGGAACTACTTAATTATAGAAATAATTTTAGACAGGGTTGATATTCAAAATTGGCAGTTCCACTTGCTACGACTGAAGGACCCTTTGAAGTCTAACTTGGTCTAACACAAGTATGCATAAGAATGGCAACAAGTAAGGCCAAGCTTGGGTTCGAGATCAATGAAAACTTTTTTATTTTGAAATTCAAATCTAGCTCAAAGCTCGATCGAGTTTGAGAGGGTTGATCAAAATTTGAGTAGTTCGAAATTTAATCACATTTAAGTTTTGCTTGGGTCTAGTTAAGCTTTAATTAAACCTAATTTATTGTATCAAGCTTTAAAGGCCAACACCTTTAAAGAAATATTAAATGGTTCAAAGTCTATAACAAGACCAACCATTTTTTTTAAATATTAAATGTTGTAAACTTAATTGGAATAAGAAGGCCAAAAGGTCAACTTTTTAGAAATTTTGTGATTGAAGCAAAGACCTAAATATTTTATTTATGTAGTTACTTTTCTCCTTATCTTTTGCTTTCAGTATGGAAATTAGAAAATGGGAATCATAGGAGATTCAAGGACACATAAAAAATGAAACAAATTTAGAGAAAAGTTCAAGAAGTCCATCAAAGAATCAATCCAAAACATCAAGATTCAAGCTCCATAAAACTCATCCTTTTATCTTGTTCCCTTTATTGTTCGTTATTATTTTTCTTTAATTTTTCATACACTAAATTGGTATTTTTAGGTGGGATAAACCTTAGAATTATATTTTGATTTGATTTTTTTGATTTAATAGAAGATTATAGTTTTCTTGACAATTATTTATTATATTGGATTAAAGTGATGAACATAGAAGATTCATCTTCAAATTCATATATATGATTGAAGTAACAAATGTAAAAAAAAAATCTTATAGATAATTAGATCACATAATGAATAATGAGGGTTGAATACTAGAGCTAGGGCTATATGATCCTTCTTATCTAGAGTGAAATCTATTATGGAAATTCATAAAGCCAATTACTATATTCTTTAGGGTTTTTGATTTGAGAGAACTTTCGGTCAAAATACTTAAGGATAGGGACTATGTCTTGACTATGAGAGTAAAATTGTAATTTTAAAATTCCTATTGATCCAAGTAACTAGGATTATTAATTAAATTATGATAAATTCAAGCACAAGAAATGTTCTAGGGGGATTCTTCATCTATATCCTATCTGTATATTGGTTGTTTAATTCTTATTTATGATCTAGATTAATTATCTCTTATTTGTTATTTTATTTTTATTAAATTTTCTTTTTAGAATCTATCACTCATTTTTTAAATTGGGTAATTGAAAGTCAATCAGTTCTAATATATATAGTCTTTGTGAGAATGACAATCGATTCACTTAAATTATACCATAAGAAACAATAGGTGCACTTGTCTTTTTTATTTTCTTTTGTATTGTTTTGTATTTTGTTTTATGTATATCACATCAATACTTGTATAGAAAAGTTAAATCAAATTAAGAAGAACCTAAAGCACTTGAATAGATCCCACATTGGTGATATGATGAGCAATATTAATACGACAAAGAATGAGCTTTCCAAGTTCTAAGATCCCCTCTATATACATCCTTAATATTATAATATTTTAAAAAAGCAAATTACTTAAAAGCCTATATTCAAGTTGTAAAATGTCACAGCTTTTTTCTTAGAAAAAAAGTAAAATTTGAATTGGCTTAAGGATAGAGACTTTAATACTTCCTACTTTGGCTCCTAAGGAGAAACTCTAAAAAAATCTTAGTTCTTAAAGAAGATTCAAGCATATTGTTACACATGCTAAATGATCTATGTTTTTAAACCTTCAATTATTTTTATGATTTACTAAGTACTAAAATATTCTCCAATATTCATCTTCACAATGTCACTCATTTTGGACTCCATAAATTAGTTCTTAGTCATACAAGAACCTTTTTAGATCATTCACCAAGCAAGAGATTAAAGAAACTGTATTTAAACTCTAGCCTTCTAAAGTCCTCAGATATGATGACTCCCTTTCATGTATAATTCTTAATTTCTTTAAACATAGCAAAATTATGAAAGAAATTAACAGTACTAACATCTCTTTAATCTCAAAGTAGCCAATTTGGGTACTTTCAACAAGTTTAAACCTATTTTTTCTCAAATATTATTTATAAAATTATCTTAAAGCTTTTTGTAGAGAGATTAAAGGAACTCTACAATCCATTCTTAACAAAGCCCAATTAACTTTAATTCCAAGTTTAACCATTAACGACAACATCTTACTTGCTCAACAATGTTTATAGTACTATCATAAAAGAATGGCCACATTATATGCTTATTTAAAATTAATTTTTTAAAGGCTTTGATACCACATACTAGGATTTCATTCTCTTATCTTTACAAGCTTTTTAATATCCCAGAAAATTCATTGATTTGATTTTCAATGCATAATAATAACCTTTTTAGTAGTGCTAGTAAATAGGGAAGCTACTAAAAACTTCTCAAATGATAAAGTGGTTGGGGCAAGGATATCCTCTCCCTCTCTATTTATAAGGTGGTTGGGGCAAGGATATCCTCTCCTTCTCTATTTAGTTTTCCTTTTCAAGAATTCATGCTTCTTATTATTGAGAGTTCTATTATTAACTTTGGAAATTTTAGATACCATTATAGATGCTCCAAAAACAAATTTAGTCTTTCTTTGTTGATGATTTGCCCTTATTTTTCCATAATGAATTAAACTTAGTTGAACTCCTTTTGAAATTCGTATGAGAATTTTAAATTTTCTAAGGTTTGGCAATGAACATGAGTAAATCATGCTTCATTTATCAACAAAATGTTTCTAACTTGCTCAACATTACATAAATTTAACTAGCTTCAACTAAGGTTAACTTCCTATTTGTGATCGTAATCTTCCTCCATTTACCATCAATCTTTTAAGGATTATGCTCTTCCTATAGATCAAATTAAAAATTAAATTAAGAGTTTGAGAAGGTTTTGTCCTAAATAGGTAGGCTCTTTATTATTAAATCTATTACAGCTAGCCTATACATTTTTTTGGTTTTGTCACCTATCTCTTCCTAAATATGTATTCAACACCATATAAAAAATTATGCTTAACTACCTCTAGCTAGGATCTGAAGACAACAAGTCCAAAAGTAAAATAAGTTAGAAGGAGGTGTCTTTTTGTTTAAAGAAATGAAGGTTTTGATACTCTCACTATTAAGTTAACCAATCAAGTTTTGCTTGCTATAAAGTTATGGAGATTATTCATGAATCAAGAATATGTTGGTGTTAGATGCATTCATTCATAATATTTGATTGGAAAAGTGTATGACAAGTTAAACTAGCTAAAATTCCTCTTAAACATAGAAGAAAAACTCTATGTATTTTGTTATGATAATTGACATAAATTGGTGATGAAATCATGATTAGCTAAGCAAATGATCCATTGCATGTGCCTAATGGATTAGTTATAAGAGATAGTAGTAAAGAACGTTAAAGAGGTTTTGAATGGGCTAATTTATGACATATATGCATATCAAGCTTCAAAGTATTACTTTAAGATCTATTATAGGAGGCTTGTTAGACATTAAAAAAAGACCAAATAGTAGTTAATTTGATTCAAGCTAAGGTCGGGGGAGTTTTGGAATCTTAAAGCTAATCTTTGACTAAACACGAACTCAGACACAACCATGTTACAACTATGTCCTTCTATGGATGTGAGAAGATTGGACAACCTTAGACATGTGTGTGTCATAGCCCATATCCCTCTTTTATACATGAATTAAAGTTCTAGTAGCTAACATGGATTAATACATGATTGTGTGTTAGCCTATATTGCTTTTGAGAATCATGATTAGAAGGCACAATCACACATAGGAAAAAGCTAGAGCCTTTGTCATTTTATGCTAAAGTTCAAGTATGAAACATGGTCTAGAACACGACCTTGTCTTAACCAATATCTCCTAATTAATGAAATCCTAATTTTGTATTATTTAATGATTTTTAAATATTTTTAATTTTACTATTGGGAATCGTGAGTGTTTTTATTCTTTTTAATTTATTGAACTCTTTTGTAGCTTTTAAATTAATTTTGGAACTTGGTTCTTAATTCTTTATAATCAATGAGATAGTAATTTAGCATTCTAAGTAATATTTAGTCTTGTTCATGATACACTATGATTAATTCGGTTTGCATTAGTTAGTATCAGAGTTTGACTCCAAATCAAGTGTGGGTTTCCCTTAGTTTTTGTATCATTTTAAATTATATTCTATTTCTTTATCTAATTTTTTCTTGTGAATCTTATCTGTTTATTAGATATTCTTTTGTTTCTAAAGTTTCAACCAAAATCAAAATTATTTTTATCAATTGTGCTAGGATTTTTCTATCTATTCTTATTATGATAAGGCTTTTTCTTTTTTAATCCCTTTTTAATGATTTTTGTACCAAATTGTCTTAGCCTTATTAAATCAAATTCATGAGTAAGAATTTGTGATGATACAATTTTATAAAAATATCACTCAAAATATATTTTTTCAATTATGCAATCAATTCTAATTATCCTTGTGATTGAAATTGATTAAATTCTTAATTATTGAAAATGTAGTCTAATTGAATAGTTGTCATTATTTCCTTATTTCATTCAATTCTCTTGTTTTTTTTACTTAACATATGACTTTTTTCTTCCTTTAACTTTTAGTTCTTTAGGTTTGGACTTTATAAGGTTAAAAAGTTAGAATTTTTTGTTAAGTTTGTTTAATTTCTTAAAGAGCTTGAGATGGAAGCAAATAAGAGATAAAAGGAAAGATGGTGTGAGAATAACATTAAAAAATCCAATTAAAGGGTGAAATATAATTGGTTTAAATATCTTTTAAGAGTATACACATACGGGAAGTGAGGAATTGTTTCTCTACTAACTTCTTTTTGTAACTTTTCATTATAGCTATTTTAACACTGGAGGAAGAAAAGGACAATGAGTGCATGGTGTATGCTATGGAATAACAATTTAAGAGGATGAACATGATGTATAATAAGGTGAAAGATATGTTGGAGAAGTAATCCCATCGAATTGTTGAATTGCAAATAAGATAACAACCATGAGTTCCTAGTAAGGGTATGCATAGTAGGCGCAATCCAAAAGCCCCATTGGAAGTCAATAAATAAAATCATGATTTAAGTGTCGATGAAGTTGATCTAAAATTTAAAGTTAAAGGGGTAGAATTAGGACTGGGAGAGGAGTTAGGCTTGAATGGTATCCTAAGATAAAGCTTAGAGGTCAATAAAGTGGATAGGAATCTTTATACTGTCAAGATGAAAATACCTTCATTTAAAGGTTAAAAAAAACCTATAGGATTATTTAGAGTGGGAGAAAAAGATGGAATTGATTTTGAACTTTCATATTTACTCTAACGAGAAGAAAAAGAGGCTAATTATGGTAAAGTTCACTGATTATTCCATTATTTGGTGGGATCAAATAGTGACTAATAAAAGAAGGAATCATGGGCATCCTATAAAGATATAATAAACTAAAGGCTCTTATGAGGAAGGGATTCATGCCTAATTATTATTATATATACTTATATAAAAAAAATTAAAAGCCTTTCTTAAGGTTTGGGAAGTATAGAGGATTATCATTAGGAAATGGAAGTAGCTATGGTCCAAACCAACATTGAGGATGATAGAGAAGCAACTATGATAGGATTATTGAATGGTTTGGATAAGGATATAGATAATATGGTAGAGCTACATCATTATGTTGAGTTAGGAAGGATGGTGCGTAAGGATATAAGGTGAAGAGATAATTAAAGCATAAAAGTGTATTAAAGTACACAAATAATCCTAGCAATTCTTGGAGTTCTAATTAAAAGAAAAGATTATAGGGGTTTATCTAAAGCAAAGGCTAAACCACCCATTGTTAAAGAGGATGTCTATAATAACATACAAGGATGAACTTAATTCTCAATCCTCTCGAAATATAGATATTAAACATTTTCATTATCTAGTATTAGGGCATATTACATCTTAGTGCTTAGATAAGAGAGTTATAAAATAAGGGATGATGGAGAGATGGAAAGTGAAAGTGATTTAGATGGAGAGGAAGTTATACAACTACTTGATGATTTTAACAATCATGGTGTTGAGTATGATATTGATGGTGAGGAACTTATTACTTAGAGTAAGTGTTTATATCAAAAAGAATAGGTTAGAGCAACAAATGGAACATATACTTTATACGAGATGCCACATCTATAATAAGGTTTTTAATTTGATCATTAATAGAGGAATTTTGACTAATGTGGCCTGTGCTACTCTTATAGAGAAGTTAAGTTTATCTATTATGAAGCATCGAATCCTATATAAACTTTAATGGCCTAACAAATGTGGAAAGATCAAGGTAAGCAAATGGGTGTTGGTGAAGGACAACAAATTAATTGCTCTTGTACCATTAACACTTAAATAGGTCTGTATGGATAAACTAAAAATGAAAAGAGAGAATGAATAAAAAGTTTTATGAGTAAGAATTATAAAAAGAAATAATGGTGAGAAAAAAGGAGAGTGAAAGTGAGAGCTCAAACAAAAACAATTTTAAAGATAACTTTTTTAAAAAAGTGAGTATTATTTAAAAGGGAGAGATATCAAAGCCCCATCTTATATTAACTAGCCTTTGATTTCTTTAGTGAAAATAGGCCCCTTTCAGTTTTGATGAACTTAAGGTATCTCTTCCCAATGATGTTTCCTTATTGCAATGGTATAAGGATGTGTTGATTGACGATGTTCCTAATGAATTACACATATTAAAGGGATTAAACCTCAAATTGATTTTATACTAGAGTCTATAATTTGTACCTAACCTACTTATAGGAGCAATCTTGTAGAGAAAAAGGAACTTTAAAGGTAAGTGAAGGATTTAATGGTTAAGGGACATGCATTGAAAAGTATGAGTCCTTATGAAGTTCCAATGCTTCTAGTGCCTAAAAAGGATGGTTCTTGGAGGATGCTTATTAATTGTAAAACTATCAATAACATAACATTAAAGTATAGGCACCTAATTCTCAAGTTAGATTATATGTTTGATGAATTATATGGTTCTTATCTATTTTCCAAAATTAATTAAAAAAAGTACATACCACTATATTATAATAAAATAGTGTGATGAATGAAAATAATATCTTCAAGACTAAATATAAATTGTATAAGTGGTTAGTTATACCATTTAACCTTATTAGTGCACCTAGTGCTTTTATAAGATTGATGAATCATGTGTTGCACAAACACTCAGGTAGATTTTTAGTATTCTATTTTGATGAAGTTTCTAATATATAGTTAAAAGAACATATTTATCACTTAAGACATAGTAAGAAAAAAAATAACTATATGCTAGTATGAAAAAAGTTTACTTTTTTATATAAACAAGATTGTGCTTCTTTGTTATGTTAATAGTGCAAAAGTTATTGGTAGATAAGAAAAAAGGTAAAAACCATTAAGGAATGGTTGTGACTTATATCAATAACTAAGGTTAGAAGGCTAGTGTCCTTCAAAGATTATTAAGGATTTAGTACAATTGTTGTGCCCTTGCTAGAATTGTCTCAAATGCATAGATTTCTATTAAGATAGTGAACAAGAACAAGCATTTAATGTCCTGATTTTACTAGAACTATTATATTGAGTGTGACGCCCCAAAACTAGGTCATGGCTAATAGCTTCCTTCAATGAGAAACTTAATAAAGTGAATTACAAAAATTATAACAAAGAACTCTATACATTGGTAAGGTCAATAAAGATATAACAACCTATAGCCCAAGGGTTTTTCTTATTAATAAAGATATGAAAACCTATAGCCTAAGGATTTTGTTTTACATTTTGATCATAAGTTATTAAAGCATCTAAAGAGCTAAGACATTTCATTTTGTAACCAAGTATAAATAACGTAACACGATGTGGTTACTCATACATTATCTTAGAGAGATAGTTTGGATGGAAAGAAGAAATCTGAGATTGTGAGACAACTTCATAACTATGTAAAACATCAAATCAAAAAGAAGAATGAGCAATATATAACCAAGCCTAACAATGATGGAAGATAAGTTTTCTTTAAACCCAGTGATTGAGTTTGTATGCATATGTGGAAGCTAAGGTTTCTTTTACAAAGGTGGTTTAAGTTACAACTAAGAGGGGATGTTGTAGCACCTCACTCCCGCAGGACCAGAACCCGACATCAAGGGTGATATCGAGTCCTGTCCCGCGAAGGTGGCATACTAGAACAGTCAACCACTTGACATTTGGTAAATTTTTTTTCAAAACAAAGCAATGCACACGGATGAGGAAATCAATTATAAAATTGGCCACACTTTATTTCATAAATATTTGGATTAACAACATTTCAACCATTACATAAATCATCAAAGTTTCACCTTCCACTTGGGCTCATTACTGAGACAAAACACTTATAATCATAATATTAGTACACTTCATAATCAATTACAAACCATTCCAC
>JANVCQ010000004.1:16241638-16256817 GCA_025531925.1 Erythroxylum plowmanianum
TTCTTGAATCTTGCTTCTTGAATCTTGCTTCTTGAATCTTTCTTCTTGAATCTTTTAAGAAAGCGGTTATTCAGTTGAGTTCTGTAACTAACTCGAACTGAATCTTGATTCGGACATGATTTGCTTCCGTTTGCTTTTTGGCTTCCGTCTGCTTTTCATTCTTCGTCTGCTTTTCTATTTTCTTCGTCTGCTTTTCTGCTTTGTCTGCTTTTCTATTTTCTCTGTCTGCTTTTCTGCTTCGTCTGCTTTTCTATTTCCTCCGTCTGTTTTTCTCTTCTTCGTCAGTTTTCTCATTCTCCGTCTGTTTTCTGCTTTGTCTGCTTTTCTTCTGATTATTTTTTCTTCATCAAAATCGTATATGTGAAGTTATTTTGACTTAACAAAATGCACTTTGACAAAAGGCTTCTCCCGCCTGCCCGTTAGTGACATGGAGCTCCTTTACGGACTGCTATAGGTTCATAGCTACTCAAGACCATTAAGTGGGATTGCGATAGTACATTCTGCTCATGGCTACATAGGACCATTATATGAAAATATGTAATACGTCCTGTTTTTGGATCCACCTAAACCATTATGATATGATTATGTGTTTATGATATGTCAACAAGTTGATGCATACATGATTTGCATTATTGTTAATTGGTTGAGAATTTGAGAACTATGCATTTTATGATTCAATAAGAATTTTTCCATGACAAATAAATATTTCAATGGTTTTTGCTTATTTCTCTATTATAAACTTGTTAACCAGGAGCTTTCAAGCTCACCCCCTCCCCCGTTCTTCACCATCTTCAGGTGATGGGCAAGAGATAGAGTAACGAAGAGTCGAGGCATCACTCCACTTTTGCAATGTTTTTATATTTTAAGCTAGTTTTGTAAAAACAAGGCTTTGCATTTTGAGCATTTCTAGTCTATGTAAACTTGGTATTTTGGATTATGATGTATTATGACTCGAAATGCCCATTAAAGCTTTGTAAAACTCTTGTCTCTTGATATTCATGGAAAACTTTTCGTTTTGCTCATGGTTTTTGTTCTTGGAAGGTATTTTGATTTAGCAATAAGATTAAAGTTTAGAAAAGTTGTTTATGTTTTATGTGTATTTTTGTCCTTGAGATTGAATAAATGAGGTTGGTTGAAAGATTTTAAGTTGCATTAATTAGGGTAGGTTGTGAAAGGCTTTGGGTTCTATTTCATCGAGTTTTGCCACAGTGAAGTCAAGATTTCACCTCGGCGTAATCGACCCAAATGTGTTTTACCTTCAAGCGGCAACTTCGTCACGGCAAAGCGAAAAGGTCACCGTGGCGAAGATAATTTCCAAGGTTTGCCGCAGTGAAGTACAATCATTCACCTCGACGTAATTAACCTGAAAGGAACATGCGGGATTTCTCCCATATGTTTGTCGCGGTGAAACATTAGCTCGTCACGATGAACCCGCCTTGCTTCCAAAGGATTTTAGCTTCAAACCCCAAGTCTTCCTCCATGGTCACGTTCTCATGACTCTAATTTTGGACTTCGAAAATGGGGTCCAAAAAGAGTTGTAAGTCAAATCGTTATAGAGAAATTTAGAATGTTATGGAGAGGATCCTAAGATATATTAAGGGGATCATACTTTCTTTTCAAAAGATATGTTGATTCTAATTATAGAGGTGATCATGATAAAGCTAATGTACTACAAGTTATGTGATTATAATTATTGACGAGTTTGTAAGCTAGTTTAAAATCTAAAATTAGTTGTGGCCAAATCAATAATAGAAGTAAAATATTTTTCAACTACATAAACCAGTAAAGAATTGGTATGGATGAAATAGTCATTAGAAAAGCTCAGACATAAGTAGCATAAAATTTCATTTTTTGTAATAGTTATAGTGCCTTTTAGGTAGTAAGGAATCTAAAATGTCATTTAAAAACCAAGACATAAGATTTTAATATCACTTTGTTCTTGATAAAATGGAGGAAGGAACTATATATATGAAAAAGATTCATACCAAAGAAAATATAACAATTTTTATAATAAAAATAATTAATAATGATAAGTTTATTTTGCACAAATTTTGATTGATTCTCAATTAAATAATTAAGTAGGAAACTGTTAAACAAAATTTGTTATTACTCACAATATCTAGATATTATTCCCAGTAAAAGAATCTAGAAATTTGTTACAAAATATCTAGATAGAGACAAACAATTTTATGGTAAAAATAAATATTATAATTATGATAATTATAAATATTTGGAATGTGTGGCTATAATTAATTTTATGCACTTACAACTACATATTCATCTGTTTGTTTCATGCATTAAGAAACAAATTAAAAAATCAAAGAGTATAACTTGTGAGGATTCTTTTATTATAAGTCCTAAATTGCAAATTAATGGTAGCTTATTGTTAGTAAGTATTTATCATGTAAGCTCCCTTTTTTGCATTAAAATAGTATATAAGTCATGTTTCTTCTAATAATAATTGATTTGTGATCTTACTTTAATGGTTTAATCATTTTAATATTAATTGAGAAGTAGATGGAGACCAGTAGCGATGGGATATAACTTTCGCTACTTAAGCAGTAGAAATTATTGGGGATTCCATGAGGAATATTGGAGGACTGATGACATAAAGTAAGATAAGAAAGGCAAAATAAGCCCTTAAAGACTTAATTTGCTCTTAATGACACTTAATTTGATCTTAATGAAAGGAGTGAAATATTGGTTCTTCAAAAGGTTGAAGATAAACATATAATGAACAAACAAATAAAGGAGAAAGATGGAGAATTATGGTTACATAATATAACTAGTGTCAATCTTGAACTGACTTTTGTGGTTAAGAAAAACATAATTGATTCTAGATTCTTACTTGTGATTAGTGACAAACTTGTATTAGTTTACAATTTAAGGAAATAGAAGCCAATTATTGATAGGTTCCAACTTATAGCTAATGTTAAACCTCATCTTTGTTTCATACAGTGGAAGTTCTAGAATAAAATTGGTATCATTGTGTCCTGAGGTAGAAATTGAATGCTTATTTCAATTATTTATGCTCTTATTTTTTTAAATGGTTATCTCCTTTTAGAACTATATTTTTAAGGTTTTATCCTTATAAAAGGCTTTATTAAAATTGATAGATTACCATTATTATTTTTCAATTAAAAATCCTTAGAGAGATTTCTTCAAAATCTTTAAAGTAACTTTTATTTTAAGTTCTCTAAAATCTTTTTGATCTTATTTGACTTGCTAGTAGTGATCAAACCTTATCACCCAATTCCATTTTTATGAAGTATGGTGATTCATACCTTTCTTATTATATTTTTTATGTTTGTAATCTTGAATCAACCTATTATGTTATAGCGATCCTTGGTCCTATCATCTTAATATTGAATCTCATCACTCTTATTGATAAGAATATGGAATTAGATCACAATTATATGATCAAGTTTATACTTGATCTTGTTTACTTATGTTTCTAATAATCATTGTTTCTTATTATATTAAATTTAAAATTTATATTCTTTTCATTCTTAAGATTTATTAAGAACAAATTGATCTTAAGTGTCTTATTCTTTGTTTCTTGATTTTTCACATACTTAAAAAATTATTTTTATTATTGTCGGGTTTGTTAATAAAAATCCTAAAAAGCTTCCATCTAAACTTATATAAAATTAGTGGATAGATACAAGAGCAAGTATCTAGTGTGCCAAATATATTATATTTGTTATTCATATTATTTCTCTTATAGTTCAATTCAAACTTACAAAATTCTTCTTCTTTTTTGTTAGGTTTAATTAAGTTCCTTTAAACTTAATTTCCTAATTTTTGTTATTTATATTGTTCTTCAGCCTCTATTTTTGTTACTTTGTTTGATTCCGATCTAAATTTGCTTCTTTAGAAGTATTTGATAAAGGGGAAAATTTAAACTAGTTTTATTGATTTTGATTGCCTAGTCTACAAAGAATACTTATTCAAGAACTTAAATTTTGAATAGAGTAAAACTATAAGAGAGAGACACGAGAGAGTGTTTACTACTAATGTTTTTATGTAGGTACAATATGAATAAAACATACAATACAAACTTGTCCAAAGATAAGGAATTAAGAAGGAAAGAGTGGGAGTAGATTATGAATCCATCATAAACGTCATACAAGGTTAATATAAATGACTTATCTAGTAATTTAGTAAAATTTAGGATAGGTTAAAGAAACATAAAGTTACCATAAATTGCCTACAATAGAATTCACTTCCAAATAAAAGGATGCATGAATTTAAGCTATATTATGATGTTAAGGTTGTTACCAACTACTTGGGAGAGCTAAACATAAGGGTTAGTAGAGGAGGAAGAATGAGGAGACAAATAGAGGGTAAATTCAACATAGGCTATAAAAGATGGTATGAAAAAATGATGGATACTAACTTAGGTTGCTTTAAGATAAACATACCATCTTTTGAAGGAAAAATATATCCATATGCCTAGTTAAAGTAGGAGAAGCATATGGAGCTAATTTTTTTTATTGCTACAATGTTTTGGAAGAGAAAAATGTTAAACTATCTACATGGAATTTGATGAGTATACTCCGGATTGGTTTGATAAATAAATTATTATTAGGAGTAATTAAAAGCTATCTATTAGAACTTAGGAGGAGTTAAAGATGGAGATAGGGAAACATATTATGCCAAACTCCTACTATAGGGAGTTCTAATAAAAGCTTTAAATGTTAACTCAAGGTTCCAAGAGAATGGAGGAGTATCATAAAGATGGACATTCCCATGGATAAGGAGAAAGTGAAGGAAGATCAAGAATCAATAAAGGCTTCATTTATTTATAATATATACCCAAAAATTGCTAATGTCGTGGAGCTATAAAACTATGTAAAGTTAAATGATGCAATGCATATTACGATAAATGTAGAAAGACAACTAAAAGTAGGCCTAATAATTATTTTAATGTTTCTAGTTTAGGTTATTCATCATAGAGAAAATCATAAAGTAGAAAGGAAATTAAGAATCCAAAACCTAAATATAAAACAATCAAGTTAAAAATTGAAACATCAAATAGGGAGAAAGTTAAGATCAATTCCAATTACATAATTAGGAATTAAGATATTAAATGCTTCAAATGCTTAGAGATAGGATATATAACTTCATAATATCCCAATAAAGGAGTAATGGTGATAAGGGATTGTACAAAATATGTGTCAAATGCTAGTTTGGGGGATGTTATTGATGAAGTGCATTAAGAGACCCGCGGTAGCAATTATACTAGTCATTAAGAGTGTGTTAAGCATGCTTCTCTTCCATTCTACATATACCATCAAAGATTGGGAGTGTAATATGATCATAAATGGCAAGATTTATGATAATATAACTAGTGTAGAGTTAGTAGAGATGTTAAGGTTGTCAACCATATAGCCTACAATAGTTGAATGAGAGTAAAAAGGTTAGGGTAAAAAGTTTGGTGATGGCCCTTTCTTAATTGAGAAGTACAAAAGCTAGTCATGTACTCTCTATAGGTACGATCATTTCTTACCATTACTACAAATTTAGTTATATAGGGTTAGGTTTTATGTTCAGTGTGTTCAACATGTATTAAAAATTTTAAACCTGTAGCTAGGAAGTGAAGTTAATATAATTTTTTTATATGTGATATTAATTGGTGTTTTGTATATAATGTTTATTTTAAATTGTTTTTATATTTATTTCTTGCTCTTTTATGTTTGTTAGTGTTTGTGGATGAAAATGATTAAGTCTTCTCATTAACATTCTATAGAATTTGATCAAGAGATCAAAAGAACATTGAGAAGATTCTAGAGGGGGAATAGAAAAACTAAAGGAATTGATTTGGAAAAAACTATGGCCAATTTGAGAACCCTAAAAGAGTTAGCTACCCCAGACTTGACCCCAAAGAACTCTATGCATTACTTTCCCAAATTTTGTTGACTATATTACTTTTAAACTTAAGTCTAACTTGATACATCTTTTCCCTAATTTTCGTGGTCTTGTAGGTAAAGATGCTCAAAAGCATCTTAAGAACTTCATATGGTTTGTCTTAGTATGAAACCCCTAGGGTGATGGAAAAGCAAATAATATTGATATCTTTTCCATTCTCACTAAAAGATGCAGCAAAAGATAAGTTTTTTTACTTTCCTATAGGAAGTGTTACTATATAGACTGAAATGAAAAGGTTATTACTACATATTTCATTCATAAAAGTTAGCAGGCATAAGGAAAGAAATTTGTGGAACAAAGCAACATCATAGAGAATACCTCTAAGAGTACTAGGAGCACTTAAAAAAGTTGTGTGACAGCTACCCCCATGATATCATTACATAGCAACTCCTTATCCAATACTTGGAGAAAGGAGTATTGCCTATAGATAAGAGTTTGGGGGATGCAGCAAATGGTGGAGCATTGGGTGAAAAGACTCCCAAGGAGGCAAGGACTTTAATCAAGCATATTATGGTAAGTTCAAAACAATTTGACATTTGCAACATTTTTTTTAGAGTAATTGAGGTAAACAATTCATCCATCAAACATTGTTTAGATGAACTAACACCTTTTTTTAAACATATTGCTATAAGAAAGGCACAAGTGAAAGCTTGCTGGATATTTCCCAATGCAAACCAACTTATAAATGGGAATCTAGCCTTTTAAGAGGGAAACATGGAGTACGTTAATGGTGTAAGAAGAAACTTTACCCAACATCACAATCTATACTCCCAAGCCTATAACCCAGGTTAGAGAGATTATATAAACCTAAGTTATAAAGGGAATAAGTAGCATAACTACTTCCAAAATAGGTTGTAGGGCATATAAAAATTTCAAACCAAACTATAAGCATCCTCAAATTCAAAAGGTAAGATCTAACATTTAGAATTTTAAAAACTAGGTAAGTCAAATGGTAGTTATTATCAACTATTTAGAAGTTCAAATTGGAGGAAAATTTTCATTGCAACTTGAGGTAAATCCAAAGAATGTCAGTGTGGTGACCTTAGGGAGTGTTAGGAAACTTAAGGATCTTAAGAGGACCCACATAGGATGACCATCAAAGAGCAATTCAGAAGGAGCTAGAAAAAGAAGGAGATCCCTCATCTAATTCAATGAAATTTTTTTAATCTTTAAATGTCATTAACACTAACCCCCCACCTTTCCTAGCAGATTTATAAATTCAAAGAAGGAGAAAAAAGGTAAGGAGATCTTAGAGACTTTTCAAAAAGATAAATGTAAATATACCTTTTGTAGGCACAATCAAGCAGGTGCTAAGGTATGCAAAATTCCTTAAGGAATTATTTACTAATAAGAGAAAGTTGAGAGGTAATTAGAAGGTCATAACGGGTGAGAATGTTTATATGATCTTCTAAAAGAAATTACCTCCTAAATGTAGGGATCTAAGTATGTTCACTATTTCCTATAAGATTGGTAACATTATAATTAAGAGAGCCACGCTAGATTTACGAACATCAATCAATATTATGCCTTATTCTATCTATGTTACTTTAAACTTAGGCCCTTTGAAACAAACAAGTATTGTTATACAATTGGTTGATCAAACTAATGATTATTTTGATAGAATGGTCTAATGATATTTTAGTGTAGGTAAATGAATTAGTGTTTTCTTTTGATTTTTATATGGTAGATATGGAAGATGATATCTCCCCTAGCCCCACACCTATGTTATTAGAGAGACCATCCCTTAACATTGTTTAAACTAGGATAGATGTTCATAAGGGTACATTCACAATGTAATTTCATAGGGAGGTTATTCATTTTAATATTTTTAATGCCACAAAACATCTTCAAAATGATCATTCTATTTTTGCTATTGATGTGATTGATCCTTTAGTGTAGGAAGTTTTTAAGTTGAATTGAAGGGACAAATTAAAAACAATCTTAGCTAAGAATCTAGAGTTGAAAGGCACTAATGACGTTGGGTTAGGAGAGGAGCTAATTATTACAATGGATACCTTACACTCCTTAAAATCGCTCTCCTATTAGGTATGAACTTACTACCATACAATTATCTTAATATCACCAGCATTTGTTACTTTCTAATGTACAAGTACCTAATGTGGGGATGAAACCACTACCCTCTCACTTGAAATATGAATACTTGGGAGACAACCAAACTCTTCTAGTGATTATTTCAATGGAGCTGACTATTAATAAGGAAGATAAATTATCTTCTTTGTTAATGGAGAATAAAAAGGCCACTGGATAGACAATTGTAGATATTCGAGGAATAATCCCTTCTATATACATGCATCACATTTTTCTTAAGGAAGGTGCCAAGTCAATTGGACAATCACATTATAGGATAAATCCTCCAATAATGGAATTTATGAAAAAGGAAGTACTAAAACTTCTTAATATTGGAGTAATTTATCCTATTTCGGATAATAAGTGGGTAAATCTAGTATAGCTAGTTCTAAAGAAATCTGGAATCACAGTGTTAATAATTCAGAATGGTGAGTTGGTTCCCACATTTGCATAAACTAGGTGGTGAGTTTGAATTAGTTATAGGAAGTTGAATCTTATAAATACCACTTTTTCGTTCCATTTATTGATCAAATGTTTAAAAGATTTGGTGGTCATAACTATTACAATTTTCTAGATGTCTTTTCAAGTTATTTTCAAATTTCTATTGCACCAGATGATTAAGGAAAGATGACCTTCACATACTCATTTGGTACATTTACTTATTAAAGGATGCCATTCAGTTTGTGCAATGTTCCCGCCACCTTCCAAAGGTACATAGTAAGCAGATTTTATAAATATGTTAAGAAGATTATGAAGGTATTTATGAACAATTTTAATGTCTACTGTTCTTCTTTTGGTAATTTTTTTAAAAGCCATTACACTCATTTTAGAAAGATCTAGTGAAACTAGTCTTCTGCTTAATTTGGAAAATTTTTCATTTTATGGTTGATTAAGGTATAGTTTTAGGGCGTGTTAAATCCTTTAGGGGTATGGGGTTTGACAAATCCATGTTTGATTTTGCTTTGCCTTACCCCTCAAAAGTGTGGGAAGTTTGTTCATTTCTTAGCCACACAAGTTTTACTGTAAATTCATCAAGGATTTCTCAAATATAGCCTCTCCTCTATACAAGCTATTATAGAAAAATGTACCTTTTGAGTTTGATGACAAATGTAAGGAGGCATTTGAAAAGCTTAAAGAGTTTAACAACTCCACTAGTCATTCAACCTCTAAAATGGAGCCCTCCCTTTGAGATTATGTGTGATACCAGTGATTATGTAATAGGTGTTGTTCTAATAAAAACAAATTAGGAAAGGTTGCACACATCATCTATTATGCTTTGAAAACTTTGAATTTATCTCAAATAAATTATTCTATAAAAAGAGCTTTTATATGCTATATTTGCTTTAGAAAAATTCCAATCGTACTTATTGGGTGCGAAAATTATTGTTTATTCTGATTATGTATATTTGAAGTACTTGCTCACCAAGAAAGAAGCAAAATCAAGGTTAATTAGATGGATTTTCCTCCTTTAGGAGTTTGATAAAGAAATAAGAGATAAGAAAGGGGCGAAGAATGTGTTGCTAATCAATTCAGTAGTTTAGTCTAAGAGGAAGATGATGTCTCTTTAAAAGAGACATTTCTAGATGAATAACTCTTTCCTACCAATTTGATAACTTTATTGTATACAAATAGTATGGATTTTTTATTTTGAAAGGCTCAAAGTGACAAATTAAAGAGTGAGGCTAAGCACTATGTGTGGTATCACCCCTTTCTCTAAATGCATTGTGTGGACTAATTAATAAGAAGGTGAGATTCTGAGAGTGAGACTCTATCTATTTTTACTTTCCATCACTCTTACGCTTGCAGACATTTTATAGTAGAAAGGACTACATATAAGGTTTTAAAGAGTGATTTTTATTGACCCTCATTATTTAACGATGCATATATCATTGGAAGTCATGCGATAGGTACCAACAAATATGTAACTTTTCTAGTAGAAATCAAATGCCATAAACTTCCATTCTTTTTTGTTAAATCTTTGGTGTTTAGGGCATTGATTTTATGGGACTGTTTCCTCCATCTTGTGGTTTTCATATATTTTACTTATAGTTAATTATGTTTCTAATTGTGTAGAAGCTAAAGCCACTATGGCTAATGATGTTAAAATTGTTGTAGCTTTTATCAAGTCTAACATCTTTTCTAGATTTGGGATGCCAAGATCCAGCATAAATGGTAAAGGAGCACACTTTTCTAATAGGTTAATGAAAGCTTCATTTAAAATGTACCACATCATACATAAAGTTTCCACTTCCTACCATCCCCATATAAATGGCCAAACTAAGATTTATAATAGAGAAATCAAGTAGATCCTTAAGAAATCGTTTCAAGTTAATAGGAAGAATTGCAACTTTAGATTGGGAGACACAATGTGGGCCTATAGAATAGCCTATAAAATACTAATTGGTATGTCCCTATATAAATTGGTGTTTGGGAAGTTGTGTTATATTTCTGTGAAGCTACAACATAAGGCATATTGGGTTTTAAACATTGCAATAAGAATCTTGATATTGGAAGAGTGCATAGAAATATACAATTGTAAGAGCTTAAAGAGATGCAAAACAACTCTTATGAGAATGCAATGATCTATAAAGAAAAGATTAAAGCATTCCATCATAAGATCATCTCAAAGAAAATATTTTTTATTAATTAAAAATTACTTCTTTGTCATTCTAAAATTATATTGTTTTTATATCAATTATGTTCTTATTGGGTCTATCTTTTATGGTTTAATAGTTTTCCCGATATTAAAATATAGATTCAAAGTTCAAAAATAGGGAAAACATTTAAGATGAATGGTCATCTCCTAAATCCTTACTAAGAAGGAATTCAAGTGGAAAATGTAGACATGGTAATCTTTCAAGATCCAAATTAAGATCACATCATGAAAAGAATAAATTCGAGCCAATGATAGTTTAAAAAAAGACATTATTTGAAAGCCAGTCTAAGGGGAGTTTTTCCCTACTTTTACTTTTTTGCACTGTTGGTTGTTTTGAATGCTCCATCTCTTATATTTAATGTTATAATAGGGATAATATATGTTTTAAGTGTAGGGGAGGGGAATTTAGTTCTTATGTATGTTTTAAAGTTCTTTTTGCACGTTTGAAATAAAAAAAAAACATTATCCTTTTCTATTACTTCTAGGATTATACATATAGAGTGGAATTAACCAAAAAATTCATGGCAACAAGGGTATGTCTTTATACTTATGTAATCATTTAATGTTTGTTTCCTTTAAAAGAGCAGTGATTAGTGGATAGACATAAGCCAATGACATTTTGAGCCTCTTAAACTGACACAATTATATCAATCTCATTGTCTTTTGTTCATATATGGTCTTGACATGTACATCTTGAATTTGCCTTGATTTTATATTCATGACCATATTGTTATCACATGCATTAATATGAAAATGATGTAGGCATCTTTGCATTATAAGCTACATTTGTTAAGAATTTTTAACATTATTATCCTTTTCTTGTTATGTTAATAATAGTATAAGCCTTTAACATAAAAATATGCCTTCCCTAAGCCTTAAAGCTAGAGAATCATTTGTGATTGTTAATGTTTATGGATCCACAAGAAACTAAGTGTAAGGGTGCTTATAAATGCGATTTCATTATAATTGATGGAATTGATTTTTATTTCTTATCAAATAATCCCATCACTAATGTAGTCTCTTTGTGTTCTTGTCTTTATATTAAGAAAAGAGATTAAAAGAAAAGAAGCTTTATATCAAGGAGGAAAATCATTTATTTTACAAGTAATTCAAGTTGGTATTCCCTTCCTAAGTTGCAGGAAATGGGCAACTTGATGTGATGTAAATAAGGGAGAAGTTATTGTGAAGGATCACTCGTTATGGTTATAATGGGTTATTCATCAATATTCTTATAACTGATTTTTCTAATTCTTTTTACTTTATATGGTTTATAGTTTAAAGGCTTAAATCTAAGTTGTGGAATACTGGTTTTACATTTATAATAGTTAATGTACCTAGATTTCTTTGGATGTTAATTTTGGCACTCGATAATCAATTGAGTGTTCTTCCTGCTCCACTAGTCTTGATGGCTTTTAAACTACATAATCCAAATATGTCTCACCTTAACCTTTGGCTCCATTAAAAACTTCAAAATTCCATTAAATTGTGTTATGAATATGAAACTTTAGTGGTGGAGAACTGAAAAGGCATGCAAAGTTGTGCAATGTTTTGATCAGGAAAGGTGTTTAAGTGTGTCTATTAATTGATCTTATTTTTAAACATAACTTGTCAAAGTCTACTCCTAAATTGCTAAATTTTTAATAATAATGGTCGCATATTAATATGAGTAAAAAAATGGAATGTTCAATTCTTGCTATGGTTTTGAAAGTTATTAATATTTTTTTATAACTGTCTATACTTAGGAAATATGGTTAAAGAAGAAGTGTTTTGATTTTGATTTTGATCTTTAGTTTTTCCTATAGACAACTAAAAGTTAAGTTTGGGGGAGCTTGATAATTTATTGATTGATTATCTATTTATTCCCTAATGCTTAGCAATTAATGTTTATATAGCATCAAAGATACTTCTTTTAGTTCGTAATTTGGTTTAGGTACAATTTGGAGGGGGGAAAAAACAAAGTGAATTAAATTCACATCCTTGGTTCAATTCCATTGATCTTTTATCTTATTTGCCTTCATGGAGCTAAAAACAGATGAGTTAAGGTGAAAATAGTTTAAAGAATATATGAAACTGAATCATTAGGGCTTACATGCATATGTAGAAGTGTACAAACCCTTGTAAATGACT
The DNA here is from genome assembly GCA_025531925.1 of Erythroxylum plowmanianum. Classification (NCBI taxonomy): domain Eukaryota; kingdom Viridiplantae; phylum Streptophyta; class Magnoliopsida; order Malpighiales; family Erythroxylaceae; genus Erythroxylum; species Erythroxylum plowmanianum. Next base: position 16,254,441 of record JANVCQ010000004.1, read on the forward strand.
TACATAGTCTTATATAGGACCATGTAAGTTGCTAAAAATGTGTGCAAGCTCGAAGAAACTATTTCAATCTAACTGTGAATGTTTAACTTGACAATTTCTAGAAAATACACTACTATATAAGTCACTAAAAATGTGTACAAACTCAAAGAAACTATTTTAATCCAATTATGAATGTGTAACTGCATAATTTATGGAAAATTGATATACAAAATCACTTGCATGCCCATATAGCTAACCTTGTATAATCACGAGCCCAATTTTGAAGTAAGTCAATTAAAGCATATACAAAATATACAGATTAGACATACAAAGGACACAAATTTCCAACCTTTTAAAGAGCTATGAGCGCTAATCATCTTCCTTCTAACTCAAAGGGGATATCGAGGCTGGTTAACATGTTAGGAAATTGATCAGTCTTAGTGATGTTTTTCTTACCTCAATTTTGGAATTGTTTATGTTATTATGTGATTAAGGGATTTGTGTATGAATGATTTGGATAGGGCTTGCTAGAGCATTCATATACGTATTTATTACTAGAATTATGATTATAAACTGTAATTGTTATAAATATGATTCATGCATGATAAACTAATGATTGTGCATCAGTAGGGATAACATAGCATAAATTAAAAAATCTGAACTTATGTGATTATTATTAAGATTTACTTGTTTTCACAATCCTTAATATGGTTGTCACACTAAATTTAGAGAGCTTATTTTGGGTTGTCTAACAACTAGACATAATTGAAAAGCTTGTTGAATAATTTTTTTCTTTTGAAGATTAATTTAAGTAGGAAACTTGTGTCGAAATTTATGTTTTATAAGAGTTTATTTATGGATTTAAACATCTTTCCCCATGACCTAATAAAATAGAGATATTTGTTATTGGATTGGAGAAGATGTTTTGAGTTGAATCTTCTCAATTATCACCATTTTCTTCATAATATTCATCGTTGTTAGAGTATATTGGTCTAAATAACTATTTTTATAGGTGCAACTACTATAGAAATTAATAATATATAAGAAAGAGGACATTATTAGTAAAAAGAGGACTTTCATCAATTAATCATTCAATTAAATGATATATAAAAAAGGATTAAAACTTAAGGAGGAACTTCTGATAACTTAGAAGGAGTACATAGTAGTAAAATGGAAGTTGGGCCACATAATTGAGTAATATCTTAGAAAGTAGAAAATGTTGTAAAATTATTAATATGACTTGTTCGTTAAAGAAACTATATACTTTTATACTTATTCTCCACCTTAATGATATTAATTGCTTCAGAAAAGTTTTTGTCAATATATACAATTAAAATTTTTAATAATGTTAAAATTACTTGAAAATGCTTCAAATTATCTATTTTATGTATTTATGTATTAATAATTTTCTTTCTATACTATAGAAAACAATATAAATATGTGTACATATATTTATCCATCAATATGACATATTAACTATTTGACAAGTTTAGATAAATTTTCGTATGAATTAAGAAATTTTACATTACATTGAAAGAAACCTAAATATTTCATAAAATATCTAAAAATTCAAATACTAGAAACATATCTATATATCTATGTAATAAAATTTTATAAGTCTTATTTTTTATCTAAATTATAAAAAAATATAATGAGAAAATTATCTTAAATTCCCATAATAAACATTCTTAACTTATGGGATGTAACTCATTATCCAATTGTATTTTGATTTATGATATGTTGAGAATATAATGAAAAGAACAAATGCTACTTTATATAAGCTATGAACTATGTTTTGAGATATTTAGTAATGGTTGAAATTCTTGATTCTCAATTGTTTTCAACTTCTACACCAAATTCAAAATTGCTAATAAAATTTAGTTTTAGGAAATGTTTGACATATATAGTAATTCGTTATTACTTTAATATCATTCATCAAGAAAATTTTACAAAAGTGGCTATTATATATGTAACACCCCACTCCCGCGTGACCCGAACCCAATATCGTTGGTGATATCCGAGTCCGTGCCCCGCGAGGGTGACGTACTACATCAGTCGCTCAAAACTCAATATACGATTTTTTTTTTAAAACGTTCATTCGCGCAGAATAGACAGTAATAATCTGAGCCCACGTTCAGAAATACACAGTTTCAGTTTCAAAAATAAACATTTTCAGTTATTACAATCATTCAACAATAAGTTACAATCATTTAATGTACAGAAGCCATAACTAAATTGGGCTCATTACAAATACAAGTATCCTTTACAGAAAGTTCAGAATTACAATTATGCGACACTAATGCAGACACGAACTGATCCCGACCTCTATCCTTTACTTGCCTACAGTAGACATACTCCCGTGTCAACCGGGGTATTCTTCAAGACCTGAAAAATAGAT
>JANVCQ010000004.1:16273711-16293421 GCA_025531925.1 Erythroxylum plowmanianum
TGAAATTGATGAATGCCAAATTGAAAAAGAGTATTGTTTTGTATGTGATGGAATTAAATGAATAAGAAAGAAAAAAATATTATACCAGATTTGAAATGTCTTATGGTTTCCAACGTGACGTTTTTCTCTGTTCTTTGTTCTCGGATGTCAGATCCGTTTTGTTAAGAGTTGATTCGCTTTGCTATTTTTGCTTTCGCTTCGAGTCAATATGTATTCGATTTCAGCTTCGCATTGACTTGTTCCATTTTGATTTCGTTTGCTTTCGGCCCGTTTTTGTTTATGATCCGTCCTTTCGAGTTCCGACTTATGATTCTGCTTCGGTTTCTTTCACTTTGTGATTCGTTATCGCTTTTGTTTTTATTTTTGCTTTCCGCCAATTCGTTTTACGTTCCGTTCTTCGGTTGGGATCCGGTCTCCGGATCGGGTGCCAACAATTCCATCCTTAGGTATGCCCACGCTTAGTCACTGAATTGCTGTCAAACTTGGAATTTCTGATTTTCTTCATTCTTTTGCATATTTTTGATATAATTTCATCTCTAAGGTGTTGAAAATCATTTGTAAACAGTTATAAGATAATTCCATTAATTTCGGATAATAATTTCAACATATTAAAGATAATTGAGTATAAAATAAGTGCATATTGATGACTTAACAATATTGCCTTCATCATTTGTTGGTGTATATGGACCATTCTCGATGATATCCCAAAGATCAATATGTGTGGATTCTATGAAGAGCCGCATCCTGTCCTTCTAATAATGATAATCCTCACCATTGAACGCAGGAGGTCTTATGACTGAGGCACCTTCAACTATAAAAACATGTGATTCAGACATGGATCTTTGTTCTCACTTTGTGATAGTGTTTCTTGGAAACCTCGCTGTGATACCAATTGAAGTAAATCACTTGTTAATATAAAAATCAGGTATGATATGTAAAATACACAAGAAGGGGGGTTGAATTGTGTAATCTTATCAAAAATATTAATCTTTTGAGATTTCTTGAATTTCTTTACAAAAATTCAAATGATCACAAAAACACTTTGCTAAAGTTGATAAGCAATACAATCGCAAGTACTATTATCTACTCGTCTAATAATAAGAAAATTAAAAGATAAGGATTAGATAATAGAAGTTGCGATTTTATATTGGTTCATCCCAAACCTTGAGCTACGTCCAATCCTTAGACTTTGTCTGAGATTTCATTATACTCTTCAACTTTACAAGTATTTTTTCTACAATTGTAGAGCCTCTTCAGTCTCTATCATAAAGTATTCTTTATTAGCTATCTTAGCCTCTCTAGGCTTTAGCCTTCCTTTCTCTCTTTAGGAAAGATATTTTGAGCTTTACATTATAGATGTATTTGCTTACTTTTTTCGCACTTTGAAAACAGAATTTTTGCTAATGTAAAAACGTTCAATGTTGTCTTAGTCTTCGACTCGAACTAGTATTTATAACCTAAGTCTCCAACTGTCTTCTTGAAAACTGCTTCTTGAATCTTCTAGAAACAGTTATTAGTTGAGTCCTGTAAGTAACTCCAATAAACTAACTAACTAATGTTCTAGAATATCTTCCTTTCATATCATCTGGAATAATACATCTTCCATTATTATGATTCGTCTATTATTCCGCTTCATCTATTGCTTCACTTTGTCTGTTATATCACTCCATCTGTTGTTTCACTTTGTCTATTATATCACTTCGTCTATTGTCATGCTTCATCTAATGTTGTGCTTCGTCTGGTGTTACGCTTCATCTGTTGTTGCACTTCGTCTATTATTACGCTTCGTCTGGTGTAGATATATCATCTGTTGCTGAGATATCGTCTGTTGTAGATATATCATTTGGCGTTGACTTTGCACCTTCTGAGTTAACTAAATGTTACTTAAATTTTTCTGCACACTTAACAAACTTATCAAAATAGTTCATGCATTTCTAAGATTATTATTATTTGATTGTCATCAAAATTGATAGAAATGAAGTCCTCTTGACTTAACATTTTGGTGATTGACTGGGGTGGACATACCACTCTTATGGGATGATGGCTAATGAGGATTCTTTGAAATAACGCTGCACATTATTACGCTCACGTGTGATGACTCTGAACGTTGTGCTCCAAAAACGGGGTCCAACAGTCAGCTATGGGACAATGTAAGCCACTAAAAATGTGTAATAACTCTAAGAAATTGTTTTAATCCAACTTTGAATGTGTAACTTCACAATTTTTAGAAAATTGACATACATGGTCATTTTCATGCCCATGTCGCTGACCTTGTATAATCAGAACCTAATTTTGAACCATAAAATGTTAATTAAGAGGCCAATCAAAGCATATTCAGAATATAGAGATTAGAGACACCAATGGACACATATTCCTCACCTTTTAGAGCACTATAAGCAGTTAATCTTCTTCCTTTCAATTCAAAGAGGATATCAAGGTCAGTTAATATGTTTGGATTTGGATAAGGCCTGCTAGATCATTCATGTATGGATTTATTACCAAAATCATGATTATAATCTATAATTATTATAAATCTAAGTCATGTGTGGTAGACTAATGATCATGTATCATTAGGGATAAAATAGAATAAGTTAAATAATTCAAGCTTGTGTGGTTATTGCTTAGATTTACTTGTTTTCCTAATCCTTAATGTGGCTATCAAACTAAATATATTATTATGGGTTATATGATAGCTTGACGTAATTGAAGAGCTTGTTTTATCTAGTTATAAAAATGGAAAAATTGTGATTAAAAAAACTTGTTGTTAATCTAAGGTTAATAGTTTTAGAAAAAGGTATGAGAACAAAGTTACAATTGATTGCATTAGTTCATATAAAGGTTTAGACTGAACTGAGAATTGGATTAAAACTTATTAATTAATCCTCACAATTTTGTCTTGTTTGATTTGATTTGTCTTTCATAGTTCACTTTTATTTAATTGCATCAATTGAATTTGTCCAAACCCCACTATAATCCTATTACACTAATTTGTTTATTACAAAAGCTAGTTATGAACTCTCTATGTATATGATCCTTTCTTACCACTACTATAAGTTCAGTTGTATAAAGTTAGGTTTTATTTTTTGATGTGTTCGGCATGAATAAAACTCACATAAAACTAATAATAAAGCATCGTATAAGAGGATTTATTGAAAATGAAGAACACATTACTATAATCATTATTAAATTAATTGAATAAATTTTTTTTTTTGAAGATTAATTTTAGCATGAAATTTATATTTTATGAGAGTTTATTTATAGATTCAAACATCATTTTCTATAACCCAATAGAATAGAGATATCCATTGTTGGATAGAGGAAGATGATCGAGTTGAATCTTCTCAATTATCACCATTTTCTTCATAATATTCATGGTTTTTCCAAAAAAATTGAAGGACTGTATGACAACAAAGAAGATTACAAATAGTCTAATGGGAAAATCACATATACTAGTGAGGAGATTTGAGTGATCTCACTACTAAAATAACAAAAATACAGTCAATCACAAAGCTAGCAACTTAAGCTTCCATAAAGCCAATTACCTTTCTTTTTAAGAAAAAGGTTTCCTTGATAGTTTGTGGAATCAAAAATGTTGTCTCTTTCATAACAGCAACTTGTTTTTACATCTCCTATTATACCTTTCATTACATATACTATGGATGCAAGTCCCAAAACAATACAATAAGTCTCTAAAGTGTCCATATGAATATCAAAATGATACACTAACCATTGAATGGTTTTTAAGAATGAACTCCCTGTGAGGTCCCATTGACAATATCTTTTAATCTCTTTCCAAACAACAGAAGCAAATTGGCACTCAAGAAACAAGTGCATCCTAGATTCAACAAATTCCTTGGATAAGGAACAACTCTTATCCACTGTTAGAAAATACAACCTATTTATTATGCTTAATCTAGTTTTCATCATCTTCCATATCAGAAATGAGTATATAGGAATTAGGTACTTATTCCACACAATGTTGTACCTATATACTTTGGTACCCACTAGTTGCATCAGTCCCCTACTTAGTTTGCTGGAAATATTAAAAACTAGTTTTCCTTTCCAAAAAAAATTTGTCATATCTAAAGATATCTAGTAAGTAGGCACCACAATACTTAAGTTAGAGCTCAATTGTTGCTATCTATGAGCTTAGGGAATTATCATCCAAAAAACCAAGTGACCTAGCTACTAGGACTCCAATCTATTGGATCAACTATCCATAACCTGTCTAATTATCACACCAAATAGAGGATCTTTCTCCATTCCCCACTTTACAGAAAATATTAGCTTTAACTAAGTCTCCAAGTTGTAGGTGTTGTCCAAGAAACCAAGCATGTGAGGGGCTCTTTTACACCTTCCAAATGCATTTGCCTTTTGAAGAAATAACTACTTAACCATTTCATCCAAAGTGATGTTTTATTATTTATGAACTAACAAAGTCTTTTGATAATCATGGCTGAATTAGTAGCCTTAATATCATTGAATCTCACAAATAATTAACCACTTGACTTCAGCAAAACCCTCCACTCCATCATAGTGACTTCATAGAAAGTTTCTGAACAATCTTTCTAACAATTTGATAAACTTTTTGAAAGAAAAATGTGGAAACTCAATAGATGTGTAATGAAGAGAGAATAGATTTAACCAACTGAAGTTTTCCATCATAAGAAATTGATTTGTTTACACAAGAGGAGAGTCTTTCCTAAACCTTTTCAATCACAATGATCCATTTTGTGAACCTCAGCCTTTTGCAGGAAATAGGCAAGCTTAGATACAACAATAAGAGAAGATTTCTACTCATTCCAGTGATTATGGATATGCATGATTTTATATCAGAGGCTATTTTAAAGATTAAAAAAATGGCTCTTGTTGAAGTTCAATTCCAAATATGAAATATTTTAAAGAACTGAAAAGAGTCTATTATAATTCAAATTGAAATTGAATGTGTTTTACAAAACAAAAGTAAATCATCTATAAAGTACATATTTTTCAAGGAGACTTTTCTACATTTGGAATGAAATTTGAAGTTAGGATTCAAGCTGGCCTCATGTTTAATAAGAAGAGTTAGAGCTTCCCTATATAAAATGAAGAGGTATGGAGATATAGGGTTCCCTTGTCTTATTTCTCTAGCCCCTTTGAATAACTTCAAAGGGTTTCTATTCACCAATATAAGAAGTAGTAGAGACACATTCCTTAATCTAAAAGATAAACTATCCAAGGAAACCAAACACTTCCAACTAATGGGATAAGAAATCCCAATTGATACTATCAAAAGCTTTATTAAAATCAACTTTGATAGAGTAATTAACAAGGTTCATCCTTTTAAGAAGCTCATGAACTACCAGAATATTATTCACAATCTATCTATTCTCAAGGAAAGCACCTTTATTGTCACTATTGAGAGTATTAACAACTTTCTTCAATCTTATGGTAATCAATTTTAAGATGATCTTATATTGGAAATTAGTGAAAGAGATAGGTCTGTAATTGCTAAGTGAAGCTGGATTAGACAACTTGGGAATCAAATAGATAAATGTTTTATTAGTCTCCTTTAAAAGCTTACCAATTCTAAAGAACTCATGAGTAGCTTTTAATATCATTGTTCCCAACTACATCCCAAGACTTCTGAAAGAAAAATCCATTAAATCCATTAGGCTCAGCGGCTTTCCTCCCATCTAACATAAAGATAGTATCAACTATTTCCTTGTCTTCGGTTAGTGCTATCAGAAAAGAGGTTGTCTCTTCAGGAATTTTTTTTGGAGATGAAGCTGCTTAATAAAGATAGAGATGATTCAGAAGCTTTGGCATAACCCAACAGCTTGCTTTAAGTTTCTAAACACAAAAGTATTGTTTAGATCCAGAGCTGACTTCTCAACACCTTTTCTACAAGCCTCTAAGAAACCAATCTCATGGGCCTAGAAGTTACTAAATTTGAATGGATAATGTGAGCATAATAGGAGAGAAAACTAGACAACTTTATAGGTTTGTGGTTAGAGAACAAAGGGTCCAAGAATTTGACTATATTATTAGGGAACTTAGAAGACCATCATTATTTTACAAGTGCAACTACTATAAAAATACATTAGAAAAAGGACATTATTAGTTGAAAGAGGGCTTTCACGTGTAAATCATTCAATTAAATGGTATATGAAAAAGGATTAAAACTTATGGAGGAACATCTGACAAGTTGGTAGGAGTATATATTGGTAAAATAGAAGTTGGGCCACATAACTGAGTAATATCCTAGAAAGTAGATACAACGTTGTAAAATTATTACCATAACTTGTTCATTAAAGAAACTATATACTTTTATCCCTTAGGTTCAGCTTTTGGAGACTCCAAAAGTACTTTTTTCTACTGCAAAAGCTATTTTTAAGAAAACTAAATGTTTGGCTGTAAAATCCAAAAGCACTTTTTTCATAGAAATGACTTTTTCAGAAGTTAAAATACAACTTTTTGAGAAGCTCAAATTTGGAGCTTTTCAAAAACGTGCTTTTTCATGTAGATCTTTTAGATCAATTAATGAGTCTATTTTTAGTCTCTTTTACCTTTATTTTTTACACATAATTCCCATAATATTCACAAACACGTCTCCACGTTTATTTTGAGATTTATATAATATTATTTGACTTTTTTATATGTTTTAATATTTATTTTTAATATTAGTTTTATTATATTATAATCCATATAAAAGATTTGGTTAAATATATTTTTATTTATGTTTTATATGGTTTAAAATTATATAATAATTAATATATTGTACTTTGCATATTGTTTAATATCTTTTAAATAATATTTATATGCATAAATAATTTTTATTACAAAATAAAACATAGTTAAAATTAAAAATATTTTTTATTTTTATGTTGTCAAACAGTTTATTGTATAAAGCTCTTTCAGAAAAGCTCTTTTTTAAATGACAACCAAACAATCAACTGACCTCTTAGAAAAGCTATTTTTAGAAAAGCTCTACTGATAAAAGCTCTACGAACAAAAGCTCTACTGATATAAGCTCATCCAAACAGGCACTTATTCTCCACCGTAATGATATTAATTGCATTAGGAAAAAATTTACTGATATATATAACAACCTATAATTTCTTAGGAAATATATAAAAATAGAAAATTTTAAGAATGCTAAAATTACTTGAAAATGCTACAGACTATCTATTTTATGTATTTATGTGTCAATAATTTTCTTTCTATACTATAGAAAAATTCTATTGTGTGGAAATATGTGTACATATATTTATCCATCAATAAAACATATTAACTATTTCTCAAGTTTAGATCAATTTTCATACGAAATAAGAAACTTATACATAATATTGAAATAAACCTAAATGCTTCATATAATGTCTAAAAATTCAATGCAAGAATCATATCTATGTATCTGTGTTATAAAATTTTATAAGTCTTATTTTGTACCTAAATTATAAAAAATGTGTAACAAGAAAATTATCCTAAATTCCCTTAATAAATATTCTTAACTTATGGTATGTAACTCCTTATTATTTGATAGTATTTTAATTTATGATATGTTGAGAATATAATGAAAAAGAATTTTATTTACGTGTATAATCTATCAAATGCCACTTTATATAAGTTATGAACTACTTTTTTGGATATTTATTTGATGGTTGAAATTCTTAAGACCTTAATTGCTTTTAACTTCTAAACCAAACTGAAATTGTGCTAATAAAGTTTAGTTTAAGGAAATGGTTGACTTTTATAGTAATTCTTTATTCTTTAATATCATTCCCCCAGAAAATTTTGCAAACGTGACTATTATATTAACTGACCTTATAATATGATAATATTGATATGAACTTAATTCTAGTATTTAAAGCAAAAGTTTAACAATTTACGAAAAAAAAGTCACATAATATAAAGTTTCAACTACAAATGGGATAAGCCCTACCTCTAACTCTTCCACAACGCATACACACACCTCCTCAACAATCAAACCCAAATTAAACTTCTTTTCTTATGTGTAATTCAACCTAGTACCTTTTTCTTTACGAGCATCACTAAGTGAATAGGTATAGTTTATTAAATAATAATCTTATAATATGACATATCATATTGATATATTAACCGTGAAATAGTATCACATTACACATGATTTAATATATGTTTTCATAACTATTCTGATTAATATTATGAATTATCTAACTCAAGTCTATGCTATCGCGAAGAAGTAATAGTAATACAGTGATGAAAAGAATATTATCCTATAAGGATTATGTTTATTAATTACTGAAATTAATATAAAACGAATTTTATTTGAATAATAAAAGATATAATTAAACAAAATAACATAAACTAGAACTTAAAATTGTTGATCGTTAATATTAAGTGGATCTAGCAGGACTTACGATTTCACTAAGATTTATCCCACTTGAAGCACCCGGTTTAATCAATTAATCCTTATTCCCTATATTACTAGCAAGTTTCTCCAGTTTTTCTTAAGTAACATATTTCAATAAACAAGTTAACGACATCTCTATAATAACTAATTCGTTAAGCTTAAGAAATTCATAGTACTGTATACAATTTCATAAATGTCTCTATCTTATGATGATAACATGATATTTCACCCAATGCCTAGATTAATTATTACTTGTCAATTCAAATTGAAATATAAACCATGTAATTATTTAATTACAAATGTTAATCATAGATCAAAATATTTAATATAGAATTGGAATAAAACATTAATTAAATTAAAATTATTGGACTTAAAAATTTCGAAATTTATTTAGATCATAACCCTAAAAGGGAAATAGAAAACTTTATAAAAAATTAAATAACAACTTTAACATTGTTTGAGTTATGATTTAAAAGAGATAGAAAAATTAAAAATTGAAAGAAATTTGATATCAAATTTCGTCTTTGAATTTTGTCTGTGTGTTCCTCCTCTATACCTCTTTATTTTGCGAACTTTCACCGTAGCAAAAATGTTCATACCTGGGCAAGTATGCTTATACTTTTGTCAGTCTTATTTCTTACACGTGTGCTGCAAATTCATGGTATTCATTCAAGTAATGCAATGATATGTATACTTTTGTCAATTGTAGGCAACGAGTGTAGGACAGCTAGACAACTCTGCTGATTTGTTGTATTGGATCGCGTTAAAGTATCTTTTTCCTACATAGCATTTTGATGCATTTTAAGTCACAAAGTGAACTGACTAGAGAGAATTGAAACTGGGGATATTTTAACATATCTACCATGTAATTGTAGTTTTTTTAATGGATATTCGATTATGGAAAACTTGTATACTTGAGAAGCCTTTAAGTTTCATGCATTTAGTATTTGCAGTGACTTTTCAGATACATTCTAGTGTCCGCAGGCTTCGAGTTGTTCTTTAAATTTGTGGAATTGCCTAATTTTGATGTCGCATCTACTTTCAAGGTCAGAGTTAAAACTAATGCTTCTATGGTGTTGTATCTCAAATTACGCTACCATATGTTATTGTTGTTAATCACTAATGCTTCTATGGTGTTGTATCTCAAATTACGCTTCCATATGTTAATTGTTGTTAATATGTTGGTTGTCCCTTCAGATACAGCTGATAAAAGTAGAATGATGCAGAGTTGTAAGGTTGACAAACATAACTTTAGAAATAGTAAATAAATGTGTGTAGCATATTATGTATAAACAAAATTTTATAACTTATCAAAGCCTATTTGTCGAATTATTTTTTTAATAACTTTTTTCTAATCTTGTATCAAATATTCTGTATTTTTTAATTATTATTATTACTATTATTATTATTATTATTATTATTATTTATTTTGTTTTTGTACCTTTTTTATTATCTTCATGTTATATTTTGTTTTTAAGTATATTTTTTGATTATATTTTACTTTTTGTTTATTTATTTATTTATTGTAATTTTATTTACATAATAATTTAGAGTGTTAATTTTACTTATTTAATATTTAATTTACATCACTTTTTTATTATCATATTTACATACAAGTCTATTAAAAATAATCTCTCTATTTTATAAAGATAAAGTTGTGTACTATCAGATTTAATTTTATTATGGAACTTCAAATGATGATGATGATTACCGTAATTTTGGAGGAGCGCTTCGTCCTTGCAAAGGTGCGCTGCAAATTTATAGTATCCATTGAAATAATGCAAAGACAGTCTTAAAAATGCAAGAGCAACTCATATCTTTGCCGCAACTGTCAATTGAAAAAGATTGCTAACGTTAAAACTCTCCACCTGTATTTTTTTATTTTCTTATTGCATACCAAAAGATGCTAACTAAAAAAATACAATGCACATCAAATTATTCATAGAGTTTCTCAAAAACTAAAAATTTATCAAATTTAAAATATTAAATTAGTGGATATAAAATCTAAATATCAATTAATTAATGTTCGTACATTAAATTAAAATAAGAAACAAATGCGTATATTCATACGATAAAACTTTCGCTCGCGGCCCTCTGCTATGATTAGTATTACTCATATTACTTGTACAGTAGTGAAAAGACTGCAGTCAGTTGTAGCTGGTTAGGTTGACATAATGGGTCGAGTCAGTGCCAAGTAGCAAGAAATAATGTCGAAGTATCCCATTTTTCGTGACTGACATTGACTTAAAGCATTATATCTTCCTGGAAGTGAAATCTCCAAAGTACAATATATTGGACTTAAATCCTTTGCGTGTTATTCATAATATGATGCATCTACACTGAATTAATCTGAAGCATGTAGTAAATTAATCTAAACAATTATTTTGTATGTAGTAAATTAATCTAAACAATTATTTTGTATATGGTTAGATTTTTTAAAAAATTTAATATATTTAAGAGAGTATAAACTAAAGAGCTTGAAATATAAAGAAATGGATAGTAGAATTTCATTATATATATTAGTGATTTTCCCTAAATAATTATAATTGTCGCTAAATGGAATTAGTATTCGGTAAAAACAAGTTTCACTATACTTTACCGTGACACGTGATCGCTGAAACTCTTGGAAAATGACTTGGAACTTTTGGAAGCCTTCAATGAACCTTCTTGGGCCTATAGAATTCCCTTTTACAATATCACTACAAATCCGTTGGGCTAGGATTTCTGGTATTGGTGAGGCTAACAGTCTGAATCAATTAGATTCTTGTGGTTCCCATTTTTCTGAAGAGTCGTTAGCTTGGCCGAAAAGAAATGAAAGAACGAAACAAGAGAGACAAGAGGACGATTAGTTCTGTGATTGGTAGTTTCTTGTACATGGACGGAAACACGCAGGCTCCAATGGGATTAAGAGTTCATATACATAACACTAAATGCATGCTTACCATTTAGTGAGCAATGGATCATTTAAATATAATTTTATTGGCGGCTATGTATTGGCTTTGCACATAACAAGTAGATAGCACCTTTAAGAAGTAATTAAAAATTTAAGTTTCCTACATTTCTAAATTTCTTAAAATCTCACTGCACCAAGATAACAGATTCAGTAAACATCATGTTCTAATTTGCAGCTACGGTATAAGTCTAAGATATTTTTGTTATGTTTGTGTTGATCTTGAGTGGTTTGAGTTTTTGCCTTGTTGTGGTTAAATAGTAAGTTTGGACTGTGGTTTATGCTCTGCCCGAGGGAAAATGAGTTTTATTATGAGGCTGTTATAGGAGTGATGGCATGTTGAATCTTGATAGATTGTAAGCAAGAAGTGATGGAGTTCCTGGGTTCTTGTTGGAGCTTTTGTATAGTAAAAGATTTTGTTCCTTTAATCCCCCACCTTGTAGGTGAGCGCTAGAAAAGTCTTGGAGTCACTTATATTCCATCCTTATACATAATTCTATATTTGTATAAAACCTACTGAATTACCAAAAAAAAAATTGTAAGTTAATTTTATTTTTCAAAAAACTAATTGAAAGATAATTTTCTTTTAATATTATCGTTACTTTTTATTTTATCAACTTTTTGAAAACTAACTTATATTATTTATTAACGTTTAAAATGTCTCCATAACAATAAAATAATGACTTATCCCTATATTTTGAATTCAATTTAATAACGCAACAAGGGAGTAATAGAAGACAATTCCTTATTCAAGATTTCCTGGATTTGATTCTTATCTTCCCTTCTTCTCTTAGCTAAGCCTTTTTATAAAACAAACTACAACTCACAAAAGACAAAAATAGAAGAAGCAAGAACTCTAAGGTTGTTTGTACCAAGAAAGTTATCGAATGAAATCAAAAAGTTATTTAAACAACAAAAACAAACTTTTATTCTCTTATTTTACAATTTCCAAGCACACAGAAACTAAAGAAGAAATAGGACAGTGGAATTTAAAGTGGAATGATTTAATAGCTTATGTTCATGACTTAATCACATCACAAATACCTGCACTACATATATCCAATAGTCAAGGATTCACAAAGACCTATATATGTGAAACAGTACGTTTTCCTTCATCTTACGAACGGTGGAGGGGACATGCTTGTGAATTTCGCCTGAGGATTCAGACCTTATCGGCCATGACCAGGTGGGAAAGGTATATAAGTAGTTGGATTAGGAGAAGGTTTTAAGGGATCGGATTTCTTAACTGCCGACGTGGACGCTGTAGTTGGGTCGGACTGGTCCAAACCTCTGGCCGCTTTCACAGGTGTAACAGCGGTGAGAATCAAGAGAACTAAGAACATGACTTGATAGAGCGTTTTCTTCATGTTCTTCATACTGAAATGTCGGAAAAAGCTGGATCAGAGTTTAGCCAGTTGCAACTATGGGAAGGAGGCATCGATAGGATGGCAGTGCCGATCGAGAAGCATACTATATATAGACTGCTGATATAAGGTATATAAATATTAATAAAGTTCCCTTCTGTATATACAGACAAATGCTACAAAAATTTATTGGAAAGAATAGGCAATCTTAGAAAACGATATACGTTGTTAGTCCCATTGTCTCTTTTTTTTTCTTAAGGACACAGACTATTATATGACCTTTTCCACATAGATTAGTATATCTATCCTACTATTTTAGCTTTGAATCTCACAATATCTCTTAAAAAATGCTAGAGGACAATATAAATGTATAAGCATATATGCAACATATTTAATTTTCAAATACAGCTTCAATGTTTAGACGAATTTCAAACTTGTTATGATTAGATTTACTTGAATAGTTCCCTAAATGTGATCACCTATTAGAACTCACAACACCCATATGTACAAGTGTATAATTATAGGATAGATTTTTAAATAAAATAAAATTTAATTTCTAATCTAGATATATTGAAAAGGAAGTGGATAAATTATTTTATTTACTCATAAATATTGTAAAGCATAAAACACCAGTTGAAATAAGTTATAAATTACTATCATTCTAATTTATTATACAAAATTATAGATATTACATCAATTTCTTAAGATTGTGTAAATTTCTTGTAGGAAATAATATAGAATAACTTTATTGAAAATATTGATTTATTATACGTCTTGACATATAGCAGTGCAATAATGTTGATGTAAGGTAACTCGATTTTTTTTTTATATAGCATTTGAGATTAAACATCGCCTGAAATTAAAATATGAAGTAAAAGTCCCACAATCTTTTATCTCGATGAAGTTCAGGCTTCAAATAGGACAATCCCAATCGTCAATCATTGCGCACCACGCGTCTCTTCCTCACTCAGGTGACCTAATTTCTCTCTCTATACTACTAAGGTATATATTTGTGCTTCTATTATTTTCATCTAACAAGACAATTTTAGCCTTTTATCATAGAAAGGACTTCATCCACTTTTGCACCACCTGAAGAATGAGTTAGGTTAGGTGCTGCTGCACTGGTTATGGCATATATTCAGTAGGAAGAAAAGTCAAGGAAGTTGCTGCTGGTATAAAATAAAATATTGAAGTATACTGGTATAGCATACTGTTGGAATCAAGCTTCTATATTAAATTTTTTTTATCAATATCAACTTTAGTATCATGATCTATTATGAGCTGGAAGCAATAGAAATTATTAAGCGCATATGTGATGGTTATGTTTTAAGACTATAATTTAGACAGCTTATGAGGATTTTCAAATAAAAATATACGAGTGAATGAAATCAACTAACAAATACTTCTCTTGTGCTAGACCATAGCGTGCATGAAATCATTTTAATTTGTTCAATAAATGGTTTCGTTATAATCAACATACTTTATCAGTTGACAACATGGCTGCTTGAGTCACTGTTGCATGATACCTAATAACATTTGAGATTTGTTTGTCAATTTGTTGCGACAATTTAATTTTACATTAGGAAAAAGGTAAACTAATGGTCATCGAGCCTCCTAGGGATAATTTTCTTTGAAGCTGATAGAGGTAGAATGTGCGGATGCATTAACATATTTGGCAACAATTCTGGCGTGCTCTTTTATATATATAATATGCATTCCTTCTTTTTGGTAACGGTACCATTCAAGTAAGGCCGACTAAGCGTCTTATCCCCGAAAGATCATATAATTTTATTTAAAAAGCCTACGGCTTCCATAGGCTCAAATTTTCACTTCGACCCTCTTCTATTATTAGTTCATTAACGCCATCCCCAAAATATTCTACTGAACACTAACTATATTCAGTTGATTACAGAGGAACAGGTTGACAATGTTGACTGGTGTAAAGTGCACACTCTTGGCAAATCATGAGAAAGAATGTCAAACTTCCTTTCTTTTTTTTCCCCCTGTGAAGATTTTGGGAAGATTAAGGTTGACTCGAGACTAGAATATCACAGCAGAGATTGTCCTCGGAGTCAATTCTTGGGTAAAGCATGCATACCTAACGCTCATGAGGCCTGGCATTCGCAATTCTATAATTATAATGAATATGACTCTATTCAATATTCTAAAAGGTCAATTAGATAGAGGAATTATCATTTCGGACTTCAACAAAATTAAGGCCATTAATTTTTTTATCGCACCCAATAAGCTGTTAAAGGTGGGGTTGTAAGGATAGTTGAGGTTTTAATGACAGATCTTTGCCACCAATTTGAGTTTTTTTTTCTTATTACAATTATATTTTAGATATAAAATTCTAAACATGACAGTGTTTGACGAATAAGAATGCATGGTTTCTGTTAATTTAGTCTACTATGCCATTAAAAGATATAAAGCATGTGGATCATACCAACTAGATTTACGCTATTGAAATATGAGCCAATAAGTTGATGAACCATTGGAATCAGTTCAATTGAACCCGTCTAAATTTTAAAACATTAGTTAGTTACATGTAAACCAACCCTTATTGCGAAGTTAAATGTCTACCCCACAATCTATAAAAAGCTTTTATTTCATTCTGGAAAGCGAGAATATCGATGTTTATGGTGCACCGAGCATCTCTTCTACGTGCGGGGACACCGGGATACGTAACGCGTTATTATACACACGGATTTCCCTATACATAGATGTGAAATCGCCGGCTAGAGTTGACAAAATCTTCATGCTAAACTAGAGTCTTGTTTCGTCTCTCTTAGTTAAATTTCCAAGTATACTCAGAATGTACAATAAGTGATTAATCACACTTATACTGACAATGGCAAAACTGATAATGGAAAAAAGAACGCACAATTTCGTAAATTGAACTTGAAGATATGTACATCGTGGGTTGACTTGTAGTCTACTGACAATGGCAAAACTGATAATGGAAAAAAGAACGCACAATTTCGTAAATTGAAGTTGAAGATATGTACATCGTGGGTTGACTTGTAGTCTAGCATATCGATAATAGTAAGATGTGATCAATCGAGCTTTATTAACTAATCCACAGGAGAGGATTAAAATGTGAAGAGTAATATGGCTGAACATTTCTCCCCTGTGGTTTGAAACTTCCTCAAAGTAAAAGAATATATAAAAAGAAGATATGACACTTCAATTTCATGAACAAGAAATATATATATTAGCGCAGGTTATGTATATTCTCTCATCCACCTTCACAGTCGTTACTAATGTAATAAAATAGTCCATGAAATTGTCCACTTATTGACTCTTACGGATACGAAGGATGGGCCCAGTCTAAATTATTGAATTCTGTTTCCTTTCTTCGAAGTACGTGCATGTATTTGCTGATTACGTCGTGTCTTCAGTTGTGAGAAATCTTTCTCATTACATCGTGTCTTCAGTTGTGAAAAGTCTTGTTGCGAAGACTATCTTAATTAACTATTTTCACATATTTCCTATCTTACTCTATCAATTGCTCTTACAATGATATCGCTCTTATATGAGTTGTTATGATATCAATTCTTTAAAAAAAATTCTAACATAGAAGAAAATAAAGAAATAAATAGAAGAAAATAAAGAAATAAAAATAAAGAAAATAAAGAAATAAAAATATAAGAATTTACGATATTCTAAAGAAATAAAAATATAAGAATTTACGATATTCGGGCAATATATAATCTATGTTAACGGACAAAAAGATAGTTTTCTTTTATAATCATGAGAAAGATGACACAAGAAAAAGAATGATAACCATAACCTTATGCAAGCTTCCAAAGGGTCTTTTCAAAAATTCTCTCTTAAATCTTTTGA
This sequence comes from Erythroxylum plowmanianum, assembly GCA_025531925.1. NCBI lineage: Eukaryota > Viridiplantae > Streptophyta > Magnoliopsida > Malpighiales > Erythroxylaceae > Erythroxylum > Erythroxylum plowmanianum. The sequence goes on from JANVCQ010000004.1 coordinate 16,290,243, forward strand.
GGTCTTACTTATAAAATCTTTATCATACTATTTATGAACTAGATTACAGCAAAACTTTATCACCATCAAAACCTGAAGTTAGTAAAACTCTATTACTACATATATCTTAGAAAATTGAAATCTTATTTCGTTAGAAACCTAAGGTAGTTGAAATTCTATTTCACTATAATTCAAGACATATCTTACTAATTTTCCAACATCTATTCAAGAATCACTCCTTGCCTACACAAGTCCTTATGGAGTTCAAGTTATGCCAACATTACCAATTCTAAACTATAATTCAACTTTTCAACATCTAACCTGATGTAAACGATTTCCTAAATATTGTGAAATTTTACATTATTGACCATAACTCCTCCCCTTTATCTTTTTCTTAATTTTTCATAGTTTCATAAAAGGTAATTTTATCCCCATCATCAATAGTGAGAAAATATGCAATCGGGCCTCCCTAACCATATCCCTTTGACTATATAGTCCTCGCTCTATCTTTGATATATTGGCCCCACTTGGTTGTTGACTGATCAACTATTTTTTAGTTAATTGACCAAAATCAGCTGACTGACTTTATCAAAAAGCTATTAATTTGTTTGGTCAGCCAATCCAATTAGCTAAAAATTTAAAAGCTCCTTATAAGGAGCGTTTAAGGCAATCAGCTGATTACTCTTTACTATAATATTGATTTTGCCCTTAAACCTTGCCCTTACTCATTACCGTCTTATTTCTCATTTTCTCTTTATTCTTCTTCCTTTCTCTGGCTAAGCCTTACATCTCTCACAGCTCTCACATCTCAACCCTCTCAGTCTTCAGTTTCGGATCTGTGTAGTTTACATGAGAAATCGACGGTTTCGGATCTGTGTAGCTTGCATGAGAAAACAACGGTTTCCTCTTTTTTTGTTTCTATTATCTATTTTGCACCTTTCTTTCTTTTTGTTCAGATGTACATTTAGGGCTATCGATCACACTAGCCTTTTCTCTTTGACACTATCCCACGTCGGTGATTGACAACGGTAACTTAACTAGGGTTTGTTTTCAAGTTTGTGATCAGAAAATATCCTTAACCCTCTTCTCTTTTCCTTCCCTTCTCTCTATTTGAACTTGTAATCGTATGTTTACAGTGCGGGCAAGCTTGGTCATTGAAAAGTCGTTAACTTGGTTATTGATTCAAGGGTTTTTGTTGTACGAAAGCTAACTACTCGATTAAAAGCCCATGACCAAAAGAGATTGGGAGTGGCTTTGTGTTTTTCTTTGATTCAATTGTTATTTTATGCATTTGTTGTTCTTTACGTTGCGTAGATACCTAGAGAATACTTGGTGTATCTAAAATTTGAGTATCTTCAGTAGAGATATTACAAATATGGGTAAATTAGTTGTGATACCCTTTAAAAAAAATGTATTTGGAGCCTTATTTTCCTCTTCTATTGGTAGAACAATTAAAAATTTGAGGTTGTCACTCTTGACGATGAGCATTGATGACCCTGTCCTTTTTTTGGGTAAGCTTGATTCTTTGTTTTAGTTTTGTTAGTCTTGTGATATTTCTATGATGAGATTGTTGGGCCACCAAGGTCTTGAAATTAAGGTCAGAAGAGAAGATTTCTTCAAAAGGTTATATAGTTTGAAAGCTATGCATATTTTCCTTCTTTTGTATCTGTTTTGGAACGAATGCAACCTTGCATGCTGCAAAGGTGCTCTAATTTTCAAACACATTGATGAGGTTGAACAATTATTGGGTTTTCCATGCAAAGTAATTGGTTTCATTTGGTATGTTATTCTTGTCCACCTTGTTGCTTGTTTCATTACGTTGCATCAATGTTGATTCCAATTCTACTTTTTCTTAATCAATTTATGCAGCAAATGATACATAAGGGTTGTTTTGATGAATTTGCAAGTTAGGTCTGGGTAAAGCGGGAGCAGAAACACTTGTCCACTCACCTCAGCCTAATAGGTAACTTATCTTGCAATCTTTCCTTGGAACTATCTGTTGATTTCACAAGTTATTTAGTTGTAACTCTGTTGTAACTATCTGTCCATTATAATTATCTAATATATCCTGCAAATTATCTAGTTGTAAGTATCTATTGATTTAACGGAACTTCAGTGCCTGCAGTTCCTCTTTAGACTAGTTTAAAACTAAATTTGAGGTTTAATGAAAGTATATCTGAAATAGATGTTTCATTAAATGAAGCCTGATAGTAGTTAAGATATAAATGGATTTGCTGCAATTGAACAATGAAGTATGTTGTAGAAAGTTGCATTAATTTCATGGGAGCTGTAGCTACTTTTTTTTAAATTTCATTTAACTCCATTTATTACTTTCAACTGCTCACCATCTCTTCTTCACCTATAAAATGAAAAAGCTTAACACAATTTTTAGTTGTTAGTCTTTACAACTTGCTTTTTCTAGTCATCAGGTTCTTTGGAATCATCAAGCTAGGCAAAATACTTCACTTTCTCCATATATAAGGTACAAATTGCTTTTATTTAGTGTTATTGCTTAGTTGTTAGTCTTTACAGCTTACTTTTTTTTCCAATCATCAGGTTCTTCGGAAGTGTGGTGATCTCAGTGCTATTTTGGGGATTTACAAATCAAGTAATTCATCTTTTTCAATGATATATAAAATTTGATCCCCTTAATTAAATTTCTTGATGATTTTATAGCTTGTGTCTGACCAGATTTTGTACCCTTATGTGGTATCTTATACCTTCATTGCAGTTAACCATAGACTTCCTAATCACCGACTTGTGTGTTCGTTCTGAATAACTGATTAAATTTTAAAGTTCACTGACTTTCCAATATTATCAATCTTATTCATTGGATTGGAGTTCCATTCTTCTTCTTTTTTGTCAAGAAGCCATTATATGGTTAATCTTATTTTTGCCTTAGTTTGATATGGATAGTTATTTTCTTTTAAAAGGCCTTATGTTTTGAAAATTGAATTTAAGGGTCTGTTTTCATATGAAGATCACGTTGAAATAGGTAACAATTGCTTTTATATTATGAAAATTGTATATCAAAATAATTCATAGTTTCCAATGGTTTCTGTCGGTACAAAATTAGTCCTGATATTTTTCGAAGTGTAGTTTGTAAGTTATGGTCTGATAATTCTCAGGTGGTAATTCAGCCCAAAGTGTGTTTTGGTGTGCAAATGCTCTAAGGGTATAAGTTTTGTGCTTGTTGTGTT
>JANVCQ010000004.1:16293521-16307372 GCA_025531925.1 Erythroxylum plowmanianum
ATCATTCAATTGGTTATGGATGTATGTTCAAGTGAAATTGTGCAATGTGATTACATATGCAACAATGTGAATCTATGTTATGTGAAACGATGTGTTGCATGAATTGAGTGAACCATCGATGATGGTTCCTCAATGAGTTCACAAAACTCACCCAAAATTTGCAATTATTTTTCAGGACCCAGAAGAATACCTTGTTAGGCAACGGGCATATAGCAACCGCATGCGAGTGAGAAAAGAGGTCGGGATCAGTTCGCGTCTGCATTAATGTCTAAGAAAAATTGTACTCTCTGAATTTTTTGTACAAATGATTAGGTCATGTTGTAAAGTCAACAGACTGAATTACTTTGTATTTGTAAAAAGGACCCTCGTGGTCATTGATATTATCGATGAATAGCTTTGTAAATTGTTTTCCGCATAAATTATAATGTGTGTGTGTATGTATTAAAGAAAATAAAAATTTATACTGAGTTTTGACTGAGTGATGTAGCACGTCACCCTCACAGGGCACGGACTCGGATATCACCATTGATGTCGGGTTCGGGTCATGTGGGAGTGGGGTGTTACAAGTCCCATATCTACTCTTACACGTTAGACATCGTTAGCGATTTACTATGTGTGGTAACATTCAACGGATAGGAGCCTTATGAATTGTGTCATCAGATATTCAATGCTACATTTTTTTATTAATCATCTATCAATGCTACTGTCTTTAATCAGTTATAATTAATCATCTAATGATCGATTTAGTGTTATTTGCTTTTTCAAGAATTATGTCTTATTATTCTTGTAAGAGTGACATAACATGCTATATTTTGTGGCCTATTTTTGAAAGTGTGGAGATCGAAAGAAGAAAAAAGTTCTTATGTGTAATAATTTTATAATGTCTAGAATTATAAATTTATGTTCCTGAAATGCTATAAAATTTTATTTTTTTTATATTTATCATTTTCTAATATTATTTACTACTAAAATTTTTTCATAAACCCTTATAGTATTTACAAATTCTTTACTTAACGTTCGAAAGTACATTTGAGTGGATGATGGAGGGTTTGATAGAGGGTCGGAGCAATAACCAAATCAGAGTTTGGATTTGATTTACGCACAAGTATCATAAAAGATTAGGATGGTAATAACCTGAAAAATCAATATTCTAATATATAAACAAACAGTAATTTAAAAAAAAATAAGAAATAAATTTTTTTATTTATAGTAAATATGCAATTTTAAAAAGAAACATTCGCACTAATATTTTTTTATTTTAACGCACACTCGTGTTTTTGAAATGCTATTTTAAACTTGTTAAATTTAGTGAACAGAAAACTATCATTATTTTTTATAATGGCCTTTTTAATCTAAAACTCTCTTCTATCATTTCACCGAAGCCTAACTTGCAATCATTTTGTTTTATCCCTAATTCTCTCTTTTCTCTCTTTTTCAATGAAATTTTTCAATTTCTTATTTTACTATATTCAATTCTATGTATTTCTCTATCCGTAGAGTACATTGAATGTACAGAAATGACTATAACAAAGTTTTTCTTATTCGTATTAACAACTACTTTAGGAAGAATATTTTTATGCAGTGCTAACAATTTAATAACTATCTTTACAGCTCCAAAATGTTTCAGTTTATGCTCTTACCTATTATCTAGATATACCAAGAAAGATGTACAGTCTAATGAGGCTACTATGAAATATTTACTCATGGGCGGGGCAAGCTCTTCTATTCTAATTCATGGTTTCTCTTGGCTATATGGTTCACCTGGGGGGGACGGGGGATTAAGCTTCAAGAAATAGTGAATGGTCTTATCAATATACAAATGTATAACTCCCCAGGAATTTTAATTGCGCTTATATTCATCACTGTAGGAATTGGGTTTAAGCTTTCCCTAACCCCTTCTCATCAATGGTGTTGGAACCCGATCTCGGAACCGGATCCCAATTGGAAGACGAAACGCAAACGAAGAAATGTGGACTCTTAATGCGAAAGATCGGACGAATATAAATGCAAAAGTTTGATCAACACGAGACTCACAACAAAGCAAAAGGCGAAATCGAAAGCAAATCGGATATCAAAGCGAATACACATCGAAATCGAATATGAAAATGAATCGAATAACAAAACGAATCAGATAGTCGAATCACAGAATGCGGAAACGAAATCGAAGGCGTAACACAAATCGAATAAAAAAACAAGCGAAGCATACCGGAAAGCGAAAACGAAAACGAAAACGAAAGATCAGATAACATATCGGGGTCCAACAAATGGACTCCTGACGTATACGAAGGAGGGTGGTTCATTAAAAAAATTCCTACCTCTCTATCTATCTCTGATATGCTTGGATTTAAACTCTACTATGGTGAAGATACTGTAGGGGAGGTCTTGTGGAAAATAAGCTCAACGTTAGGATGATAAAAAGCTTAACACCCCTCATTCTTATTACTCTTTCAATATGAAAAAAAAATGAAAAGGTCATCTTTTTCCAAACCCCAATTATGAAATCCCTTCTCTCCGCCTTCACATCTCGGAGCGCACCATCCTTATAGAGAGAGAGGTGCCTCGCATCTTCTTAACCCAAAATGGCTGGGAAGAGGAAAGGTTCCTTTTTTTGGGTACTCTAGGGAATAGATCCAGTGGAAATGGGGTGGAGCCTATAGATAAGAGGATTAGAGCATGTGGCTACAAATCACGATGTCGGGGGTTCAAATCCCTCCCCACCCACAACCGGCCAGAAAAGGAAGGACCTTTCCCTCTAGAGGTAGGAAAATCATAATCGGGATAGCGGACCCAAAGTTATAGAGCTTGGATGTGGGTTTTTTGTCAAAATAGAATGGCTTTCATTTTTCTTCTTTTTCTTCTTTTTTATTATTTAAAGTTAACAGTATCAAATTTAAATATAGTATGCCTGGACCGAATCAGTATATTTTTTTGTTTTATGCCCCGTAACTCTTCCTCAGCCAGGCTTGGGTAGAATACATCCTATCAAGAAAGGGGACTATCCGGTCGGGTGAATTTAATAATAGACTTCTATTGGCATTCCAACCTTCCTTCTCCTTTCAGAGCCTATCCGAAAGAGAATCCAGTACAATACACAACTATAGAAAAAGACTATTCTTCTCTCTATTGTTCCTTTGAGACTGATCTCCTTAAAGCATATTCCTTAAACTATAATTCCCTTACAGATGTGTTAGAAGTTTTAGAGCTTCTAGATCAAATTGTGAGGTGGGTCATAGCCTGTATAACATCATCAAAACATTCTAACCTAATTAAGAGTGAATTAAAAAGCTACTTTGGATGAAAAAAGGCTTGCAATAAGGTGATTCAATATCATTGTATCTATTTGTTCTTACTATAGAGTATTTTAGTCATTTGATGTCCATTACAAAGGATTATCCTAAGTTCAAATACCATCCAAATGTAAAAATTAGGTCATACTCACTTATGTTTTGCTTATGATATTACAAACTTTTGCAAAACTAATCTAAGGTCCTTGAAAGCACTTAAAAACTTGCTTAGCTCATTTTCAGCTACCTCAAGCTTATAAATAAGTAGTATTAAGAGTTGGATATTCTTTGATGGGGTGCAAGATTGAGAGATTGAGATGCTAGAAGTTGTGTTACAATTTTCATGAGGAGAATTCTATTTAAAAATGTAAGAGTACCTATAAACTGCTATAGTCTTAGAATCCCTAAATATTGGCCCCATATAGATTAAATAACTATAAGAATCTAGTCCTATGCAACAAGGAATCTTAGCTACGTGTGAAAAATGTAACTCATTTCTATTGTCATGTTGACTAGATAATGTTTTTGGGCAAATATTTTTCTAATTCTCCATTATATTCTTAACTAAGTACAAGCCTTATCTATATATTTTTTATGGATTATAGAGGATAACTATAGCTAAAAGAATCTTATCTCTAAGAAATACATCTATAAGCCAAAAGAACAAGGTGGATTTGGTTTCAAAGAAATTCTAGATTGACCAAGACAAGCTTGATGAATTCTTTTTTTTCTAATTGCAGTAGTTGAATCTAGTTCAATATGCAAAAAATGGGTATACTGTTACTTTTTAAGATTTGAAAAAACATATTATTTAATAGGCTGATGTTGGTGGCAAAATTTAGTGAAGCTTAGAGATGAATGGATGGAAATCACTTAATCAAGTCAATACTCTATTCAATCCTACAGTAGGAACTTGAAATTACTTGATGTGCATAAGTTATTTAAACTTGACAAGCCTATCGTGGACAAGTATAATCTAATTTGAAAAAAATATTTACCCCAAGAACTTTTTTTTGTGTTGGCTTATTGTCTTAAAATGTTTGGCTACTATATCTATATTATTGAAAATTGAATTGTTTTAAGAATCTACTTGTAGTTTGTGTAATGAGGTTGAGGAATCATTAGAGCATCTATTCTTATTATTCCCTTTTTATGCTAAAGTTCTACATGGAATTATGCAGAAAGTTAACTAGGATATGGATGCTACAGACATACACATATGGCTATAGATGTTTGCTAGAGCTAGGGATAAGGAAAGCATTCTGTATGGCCTTCATGCTACTGCCTTATGCACTATGATCTATCACATATGGAAGAACAGGAACAAGTATCTATGTTTAAACATGCATAAACGAGTTCAAAGAGATAAATGTGCGTTTAGGATATGCTAGACCCTTAAAGTATAGATAGAAGAGTGTGAACATAGAATATAATAGAAATACTATAGAAATAGATCATAATTTTTTTTTATTTTGATTCTTTTACCTTTTATACAGAGAATTTTTATAGATAGTATTGCCTTTCATAGAGGACAACGACTATAATTCTTAGGTTGTTATATATTTATTCACATTGTTTAGAAAAATATGTTATTATGAAGGTCAAATTTAAAATCTTTTATTCTTGTTTTCATATTATTTTAAATGATAAAGCTCGAGAATACAAAAAAACATAAATGGGGTTCTCATTTTCTTCCTTAACCATATATCAATCATTACTAACAGAGAAGTTTTATTTGCATTTCATTTTCCCTACCGTCCGGATTGTATATTCTGCATGATATTTTGAATAGAATATCATCTTGTTCTCCTTGTCTTCTTTTTTAGATGGAAGAAATGTATATTAAATTAAATACGCTTTTTAGGTCATTACTGGTGGATGGAATAGTGATGAACAGGATGAAATCTTTGTTTTTTCTTTCATTATAGAAAACACATGCACAATCTACTTCTATTAATTTTATTACAAGAACACCATATTTTTGAGCTAAGTCCTGATGAAACATTGATAATTCAGATTTCGAAGACTCAACGATGATGGATTCTGCATTTTCCAGAGCCTAGGTTTGGGATTTATGGGCAGGGATTAAGAGCAGATGGTGGCAGCAGACTTTTACTATCTGGAAATATGCATCTTAGCTGAAGTAAATACTGTTGGCTTCACTTATATCACAGGCCTTGCAGCTACTAGCAACGTTTTCTGCAAAACATATCAACCGGAACAGTATAATTATTATGACTTTTGTTATGATGGTTTTTTCACTCATCTCTAAGTGCTGATTTATCGTGGCAGCTATCTGGAAGTTGTTATAGGAACATAAGTATGAAGATTAAGCATATGATCGGATGTGAAAATGGTGGAACGGTAGAAGTAAATGAACTGAACTGATTAAATTTAATCTCATCATTACTTACATATGAATTAGAGAGTTGTAAGTGCTCAAGGCACACTACGTAGTTGCGTGGAAACCATTACATGAAAAGTTGGTTGTCGGTCTGTCTTCCACGCAAGTAGACAAGTGTTTCCGTAAAGGAAATTAAGGTCCTAGCTCGCATAACCGTGTCATCTCTGACTTTTGCCCTTTGGCGACATTTTTCTTGCTAATGCCGTGTGCTTTTGTCGAATTAGATATATCCACATATTAATGGTGAAAGTTCATCATAATTTCGCTATTTAAAGAAGAAATTGTGCTTATTAAATTTAAATTAAATATGTAAATAGACGATGTTAAATAAATTGCATTCTATAATTATAATTATAGTTAGATTTTCTTAATTATGGCCATATCCTCCGTAATTATAGCAATTATTCACAATCACAATTTCCAGTTTATAATGTAGAACCTTGTTGTCCGTACATATTTGGATTTTGAAGACGATCTCCAGACAAAGACAAATCCATAGTGGATTTTGAAGACAACCGCCAAATGAAGACAATTTCATAGTGGGGTATGCAGAATTTCAAGACTAATTTCAATTATAAAAACAATAACAACAATAATATTTTACTAGAAATTTTAATGAGACGCAGAGTGTCAAAAGGTTCAGAATTATACAACGTTACATTTAATTAGAAGAGAAATTATTTATGATAGATTATCAGGAAATAGAAAAATTCAAAAATTGTTTGAAAAATAAAATAAAATAATGTATAAAAATAAAAGTAATATACCTTTCTCGATTAAGCTAGCTATATACAATCCGGTTACTTGGGAACTTTCATTCTTCACCAAAAGTGAAAAAAAAAAGAGAAAAGAAAGTGATAAGCCGACCAAAAACGATAAAATTTCTCTTCGGCCTAAACGTGATTTTCATTCCAACTAGGCGTGACTTGTATCGCTCTACCACAACTGTAGAGAAAGCAGTGGAAGCTGCTTTCATCTAATATATTTTTGGTGAGTGCAAGCATGCTTGTGTTTGGAAATCATCTTTAGTTAGTGATCGTGAACCGAAGGTCGCGTCAGATCAGTTCCACTAACATTTCACCTCATAATATTCAACAGGTTCTTTCATCTATATCTTCACCAATAGTACCCGATCTATAGGATTTAACGTCTAGTAATTTATGGAGAAGCTTATAGATACGGATTCTACCTTTAACTTAGGCATGAAACACTCAACACCTATACATTATTTCTATCCTTCCTAAATATATATTTACGTCGTGTTTGTCCTTTTGACGTATGAAAATAATTCTTATATGTATGATTCTCTAGTGTAGCTATATGAGATGGCTTACGGTACATGTCCATAGCCACCATAGATACAGAGTTTACGACTACCTTGTAACTAATGCCTTTAATCTTTCGAGGAAATTTCCATTTTACCTATTAGTAATTGGTATACTATGATCTTGATTAAAATTAAAACATCAATTTATGGGAAAGACAAGATTGAATTTTCTTGACAAACCACAATTCTCCACCATCATCAAGTGACCCTGCAACCACCGGGACATTGCAGTTCCACTGAATGATATATATGCGGGTAAAAGTTCTAGGAAATCAACTTTACAAGGAAAGTACTTATGTCAACAGAACATCATTGAAACCGCGAGATTTCAGTGTATAAGAATTTTCAAGTGCTAGCATACAAGTAGAGTTTGGTTGGTTAGTCTTCTTTAAGACAAAAAGACAAACACACAGGGTCATATTCTGTTGCTGCCATTGATTAATTAATAATGAAGATAAACATATTTAAAAGAACAGGTGCAGATTTTAGCCGACGTGTTATGCTTCCCCAGATTTGAGGTTAATTTTCAAATGTCGCGTGTGGGCTATTTCTTTCTTATTTTAACTTTACTTTCTAATCTTGAACGTTAGGTACTTGTTACTTTTAATTCACAAGTGAAAGATATGATTACAAAATCATAGCATAACTTGGACTTGCGCAGCTCCTAAAAACCCACTTATTTTCGTATGCTTCATCGGTAAAAAAAATTGTAAATACGCTCGTGCGCTCTCCTTGCGAGCTTAACTATGTTTCAGCTTTTATAACTAGTTTACAATCGTTTTGCCGGCTCATCTTGTTTGTCTTGGTTTCATATTTCACTCTTTAATTTTCCCTTATATTATTGTCTAAAACTTATTCATTCTTTATTTTTTTTAATCTAAAACTTCTTGAACTTTCATAGTATTTTAATAAACACTGTCATTTTTCTTCAATAAAGCTATTGATTTAGGTGAAGTTTCTAAACTCTTACTAAATAAGATGAAACAATGTTCACTGATATTCATGGTAACTTTTTTTTTGAAAAAGGAAAATGAAATTAATAAATAAGTGGTAAGAGTTTTACAGAGAAGAGTGTAACCATAGGGGAGTACCCTTGACAGCCTTGGAATACAAGGTAGATGATAAGAACAAAAAACTAGAATATTAAAGATAGGGCTGTCTCGGTCATTAGAGGTGCAGAGATGCTAGTATATTTGAGCTAACATTGTGAGTCAAGTTCTGCAGTAGAATGTGCTCCCTAATTTTGTGGAGAATTGTGGATTTCAATGTTTCCATGGAAGAATTTGTATTGGCGAATTGTTTGAGATTTCTTTCATACCATAAGCTATAGACACAAAGGGCTAGAAAATCGCAGTGGATTGACTACTCCGCTCCTATGGATGCATTACAAGTTAATAGACGTAAAAGGATGTCAGGAAGAGCTTCACCTGAATTACACCATTGACATTTGGTGGTGATATAGTTCCGTATATCCTTGTTGAAAGAGCATTCAAAGAATATATGATTTCTTGTTTCGTACATTGGACAGGTTATATTGAGCTGTAAGAAGGTCATGCAATCAGTGGTGCACATTTTCTTTTTTACTGCTAGTCGGAGGATGAAGGAGAGTTATAGGGTTAAAGCCTTACACTAGACGGTCTTGAACCAATCTACTATAGAGCTTCTACCTCGTAACACTTTTTTTGACATCCTTGTTTCTGAGGTTAACGGTTTGTCTTTCTAGAGATAAATGTTAGGTTCATCCAGGTTAGGGGTTGCCAGGTTGGAGATGTCTCAATTGTAATGGGAAATTCCAGGTGTTAACTTGTATCAAGTGGCTTAACTTGGTGTGTAGAGGGAGTATGTGGGTTCCCAGTTGTTGTATAGAGTTGATCAGCTATCCCTAGCCTGACCAATTATCATACCAGAAGGTTATTTGTTTGTCGTTGCCAATTTTGCATGTCGTCTTTAGCTTAACCATATCTCGTAGTTATAGGAGTTGATTAAGGAAGTGCAAATTTAAGGGATTTTTCTTGATGACCTAGATACTTCTACCTTTGAGGAAATAAGAGTGTAACCATTTGAGCCAAAGTGATTTTTTGTCCATCAGAATCCACCATAACCTTTTAATGAATAATACGTGACTGGTAGTTTTAATAGAGCATATATTGAGACCATACTCTTCCTTCAATAAACATAAATTAGACCATCTGAGCTTTATAAATCTTAGGCTACCATTCCAATGACTCCATAAGAAGTTCTTCAGAATTCTTTCAATTAATTTGATGATGTTTTGTGGGAGAAATATATGGGAGCTCTAATATATATGCATGGAATTGAGAACAAATTTAATAAGTTGTACTCTACCTTTACAGGATAAAGATTTGTTCACCTATGATTGAATTGGTTTCTTGATTTTTTCTATCAGAGAGAGACAATCCAGGTAATTAAGACGCTTTGTAGAGACTAGTAGGCTAAGGTACAAGATGGGAGGACATTTATTTTGCATGCCCATTGCAGCAGTAAACTGAAGTTTCAAGTTGCTAGTAGTTTTGGAGAGGATGAAATGACCTTTGTGTAAATTGATCTCCAACCCCAAATATTGTTTAAAATTTTCAAGAGCCACCCTATATGTGAGAATGAAAGCTATGTTTGCCCTGCAGAATAAGAGCAAATCATCGACAAAATAGAGATTAGTGAGTTCTATCTTTTTGCACTTGGTATGATAGCTAAAATTTGGGTTGTTTTGCACTTCTTGTTTGATGTGTTAAATATCTCCATACATATTATAAACAGATAAGGGGATAGGAGATCCCTTGTCTGAGGCTACAAGCTGCTTTAAAGTATTTAGTGGGATTGCCATTGATCAACATCGATAAGGATATAGATGAGATGCACTTTTGAATCTATGTGATGCACTTGATAGGAAAGCCATAAGCATTGAGCATGTGCCATAAGAAATCCCAACTTATACTATCGAAAGCCTTGTGAAAATCTATCTTCATGGTGCAGTTAGGAGGCTTATTTACTCTAGAGTATCCCTTTAATAGTTCTTGTATAAGAAGGACATTGTCCTTGATGTGTTTGTCCTTAAAAAACGGACCTTGGTTGTCGTTTATCAAAGGAGCAATGGTTGTCTTCAACTGGTTGGCTAGTATCTTAAAGATAATTTTATGAAGGAAGTTAGTCCAAGAGATCGGTCTATAATCCCCGAAGGTTGAAGGATTGGAGCCTTTGGGAATCAAACACAAGAAGGTGTAGTTGATTTCCTTTAGTAGAACACCATTGGTGAAGAATTCATGGATTGTGTTTTTGACAAAGCTACCAATGGGGTTCTAAGAATTCTGGAAGAAAAAACCGTTTAGGCTATCTAACCCTGGGCTTTCTTGGAGTTTATACCGAAAACCATCTTCTCAATCTCATCATCCTCAACAAGTTTGATTAGGTTTGCAAGATTCGGAGGGGTTATTTGGGTCAAGTTCGGCTTGTGCAAATTGGCCAAAGATACAGAGGATATGCTAGTTGTGTCAAGTAACGAAGTGAAATGTTTAACATCTTCCTGATGAATTTTTTAGGCTCATTGTAATAGATTCCCATTTGTATAGGTGACCGAGTGAATCTTGTTATGATTTTGTCTAGCTAGGATTGTGTCGAAAAAGAAGTTTGTGCATCTATCCCCATCCTTGAGCCATCTAATTCAAGATCTCTGTTGAAGAAGAGAGGAGTGGTTTTGTACTGCTTACAAGTATTTAAAAAGAACAATTTTTCCTTATCCAGTAGAGTTTCATTAGAAGATTAAGTGGCTAGCTTGCTTTGTATATTTTCGAGCTCACATTTTGTGGAGGTGATAGCTAAAGTTGTTGGCCACTTCGTTTTTTTAGCATCTTGAGCTCAGCTTTAATGATTTTTAACTCTTCCATGAAAACAAATTGTCTTATCCCTGTAACAAGAGATTACGCCCTTTTTCCATAAGCTTCGTCGATTGTTGAACCTAAATGGATGATGATGTGTACATAGCTGGAACAAATTCTCTATAATAATTGGGGTGTGGTCTAAAAATAGTAGATCTTTGAAGGTAACAATACAGCGAGGAAAATGTTATAGTCAGAGGGCATTCACTAGAGCTCGATCGAGCTTCTTCTTGATTAATGAATTTGAACTTTGTTTGTTTGACCAAGTTTATAAGTGTCTCACTTGTTTAAGGTCTATCACCCCAATGTATTCCATACAGTCCTTTAAATTTGGTGTAAAATTCCTAAGGTTTGAGTGGCCTTAAGCTTTCGTTGCATATAGTGTAGAGTTAAAGTCTCCACTGATTAGCCAAGGCCTAGTGATAGAGTTACTAATGTGTTTTAGATTTTTCTATAAATCTTTTCATTGAAATCTAAAATTACTAGTGTAAATGAAAGAGATATTGGTGTCAACGTGTTCCTTCAAGAAGGTGGCTTTTACATGTATGGCTTGGTCGTTGGCTTCTAGAATATCAAGTTGGATTTCTACAAATCTATAGTAAACAATAATTCTTCCAAAGGCATGGAGGAAGTGATTTGTGAGTATTGTAGCACCCCATTCTCGTAAGACATGTACCCAACAGCCTGAGTGATATTCGAGTACATACCTCACGAGGGTGGCATGCTAGAATAGTCAACAATCAAACTAATTACAATTTTTTTCAAAACAATGCACACTTATGCGGAAAATCAATAATCAATTTCAGCCCGTTTTATTCATAAACATTTTCAATCGTAAGATTTACAATAATTATACAACTCATCAGAATTTCACTAGTCACTTGGGCCCATTTCAAATATAAAACATTTTAGTCATAATGTCATTACATCACAAATCATTCATATACACATTATACATTATTTATCAATTCACATTTTGATACAAAATAATGAAATACATATGCAGACGTAAACTAATCTTGACCTCTATCTCTTACTCAAATGTAGTGGCTAGACTCCAATTTGTCTAACTAGAGATCTTTTCTAAGCCTAAAAAGTAATGTAAATTTTGGGGTGAGTTTTGTGAACTCAGTGACTAGACCATCCTCGATGTCTCACTTAATCACATAACACATTAATCCATATAATCACATAATTCACTTGACTTAGTTATGATGAATCACATACATTTCATATTCACATATATCACATTCAGAAATCAGTCAAACTATTTAACTCATACATATAAGATCCATAAACAGTACCTATAAGACTCACTTTCAATTATTATTGTTGTGACCCAGTGCCTATAATTGTCCTGTATCAATTGTGGATACTAGGCTCATTGATAACTATCCCGTATCTGTCAGAAATACCAGGCTCATTATGCATAATGAGCTTTTGACTCTTAATCACATTCTGAGCTTTTAGCTCTTTTTCACTTTCTAAGCTTTAAGCTCATTTTTGACAGCTACTCTAGTGACAACAACCTTTATATTATCATGCATTTATGTAATGAAATGCATCAATCACATAAGATCAATCAATCACTTTATTTCACTTTGCATATGTTATCGGACTGTAGTCTAACATTTAACATTTAAATTGAGAATCACTTATTTCGTTCACATGCACATTTACATTTTTCTTCGAAACTTTATGCAGCATTCAATAATCAAGTTGAGTATCACATATTTTGTCAAATTCACATACAAGGAGCACTTCCAATGATTTTTACATGCATCAAACACATCGGACATTCAATGTCTGGAATCAGTACAATCATATTTACATTGCATATTAATCATATCAGTAGTCATTCAATGCAAAAATTTAAAATAGAACAACAATGAAATGAGACCATCTAGGTCGACTTAAAGTATACTCCAGATTAGCATTAGCTTCTATAATCCTATAACATCTGGATGCGAACGTTTTATCCTATATCGTCATTATGCAAAACACATATTGCATACACATTATTTATTGCATAATCTTATGAACGCTCAATCACAAACATATGTATATGTGTTGTGTATAATGCATTCTCAATAACAATCCTAGGTATATTATCTAAATTCACATCTTATGCTCATTCTCATTTCATAATTCATATATGTCTAGTTGAGCTTAGGTTTACACTTCATTTGTACGATCATTCAAAGTTCACTATTCAATTCTTAACCTTTGTATGTGTCTACCTTATTCTTAGGCTTACACCTCAAGAACACTTGGTTATTCTAATATCATAACTCAATTTCTTGTAATTCCTTTTCTAACATTATATGCTCTAATAATACTCGATTCTTATTCACATTTACTCACTTAATGCATATTACTCAACTCTTTCAAATCATAACTATAATCATATGAGCATCTTCATTCCCACTATACTCATGCCTTTGGTACTTCGATATTTTCACTAAATTACAACCTCCATTATCACTTTAATCATGTCACATATTAGTCACTTAATTCAAGTGTCATTTTGGGTTCAATCCAAGCTCCACTTAAGCCTAATTTAAGGCTAAATGGCTAGTGAATGTCCGTTAGGCTGACATGGGTTACTTACAGAATTTGAATTTTTGACCCTTTAATCATCAAAATCTCTTCTCAACATCTTCATAGAAGTTGTAAAACTCAAAGTCCTCTTCAAAAGCATACTTGAATGACCTCATTCTGAGTTCTAAAAAAATGTTATGCCTCTTGCCCCAAAGTATATCCAATTGCATCCATATTTTTCTAGATTTCTAACTCTTTACTTGCTACATTCAACACCTTATGTTTAATCTATCATTCCTAGTTCAATTACTCATCATTACGCTAATAGTCTAACTCTATTTCAACTCAATATCATCCATAAAAAAATTATAGGCCATGATTGATCATGAACACTAAAAATAGAAC
>JANVCQ010000004.1:16321865-16367875 GCA_025531925.1 Erythroxylum plowmanianum
AGCTACGGATGAGAGAAAAGAAAAGAACAAAGAGTTTGGTCTTCACACAAGGAAAGCATCGAGAATGAGGGAGTGGATTTTTAATAAGACATGGTAAGGTGGCATGTTGGGCAAGTGACACATGTCACTTGCCACATGTCAACCTCTCAAGCCTCCATTTAATTTCTCTCCAAGTAACTTTCAATTTCTCGTCCAATTTCTCCCCAAAATTCTAATGGCTCAAAATTAATAATTCCTATCATGTATCTAATGTTCCAGTGCCATTGGATAGTGCTTTTTACTACCGAGAACCAATCAGTCTACCACTTGGCATTTTTTCGGTCCAGAAATTTTCTCCGAAATTTTCCAGAAAAATTTCTAAAATTCTCCAAAAATGCAAAACTCACAAAAACCCATTCCAATTAAATTTTCAAGCAAAAAACTCATATTTTTCACAATAATCACATTTATGACCAAATATACCGGAAAATATCATGAATGTATGTACAATCATTTTTCATATGCAAAAATCACTGTTCACATGTATATTATATAATGCATGAGCATGAAATGTGTTTTCCTAAGTTCTCTAATTAATCTCACATGTACCAATTTCTAAGGTTCAACCCTTGTATGGAAACGGGATGTTACAAAGAAATACTTGAATTAAAACATGAATAAAAGTTAGGAACTACAACTAGAGTCTTGAGTTCCCTTGAATCATAATAATTGAGCTTAGCCATATATGCTTAAGTTTCAACACCAAAAATAGAAGAAAGATGAAGAATTAAAAGAAAAGAAAAAAGAAGAATGATTCATTCTTTGGAGAGGTAGGGAACATCCCTTTTATATTGTTTTCCAGCTCTAAACCTAATCTTATGCTATCTTGCCAAGATGCCTCTTTAAAACAAATCCCAATTCCTTCATGATAGGGATAGAGATAAGTCTCCTACTTAAACTTTAACTCTTTAAATAAATTTGGAATTAGGCTTTATCTTCTTTTATACACTGTAGTAATCTTTTCATTTTATCCAAAATTTGTGATTGTCACCAATAATGTCACAATTTGATATGATCTCCACTTTTTATAACCTAAAATAAAACAAACATTAATTTTCCTATTTAGGCAACAAAATATATTAAAAATAAAAGATATAATTCCAATTAATTTAACAAGATAACATCTTATATGTGTCAAGGTTAATGAATGTCCTAATGATGAGGGTGAAGGGTGAATAGTGGATAAGGTGGGTAAGGGTAGTAGAGGTGGTTGGGTGGGCTATTTCTCCACTTTCGACAGTTTCATCATCATGTCTACCATAACGGTTTGTTAAGAAGATACACATGTAGAGATTCAACGATCTCTTACCATTGCTAGAAGGCCTTAGATTTCTATTGGATCATAGGATAGAGGCTTTAAAATTTGGGAAAGATGGGTGTATAATGTGTCAGTTGTTATATCAATTTGTTCAATTGTTCTTATATTGCCTTAGACCTTGTTGTCATTCCTTTGGTCTTTTGTTCTTTCAACGAAAGCACTAAATGTTGGCAGACAAAGTAATGGGGTTGCTTTACAAAAGGAGTGAGGTGAAAGATGAGGTGAGAGAGAGAGAGAGAGATAGAGAAAGAGAGAGAGAGGAGGAAAAGAAAGATAGGAAAATTAGACAAAAAGAGAGGGAGAGTAGCAGAGAAGGAGAAGCCGTAATGATTCGGTAATATTTCTCTCTTCTTAATAGCTCACAGGGGATACATTTATAGTAATTCTTATAACATAATCTCACCACTGGCTAAAAACCTCCTAACAAGCATATAACTAACTATTTAGAGGGAATCTCTATATCTAGCTGGAGCCTTGATTCATTGGGCACTCCTTTTAATAACTCAAAAAATAGGCTATTTTATAACACCATTTGTTGGTATTAGTGGGTTAATGACTACATCATTCTCAACCTTGAGCATGCACAAAACATCATTCCTGCAAGTCCAAACATACAAAATGATCATCTTCTCAGGTCTATATATTAATTATGCTAAAAGTTAAATCACAAATAACAGAAAATGTTTTATGAAATTTCTTTTCTCCTTTCAATTTCTTGGTGTACCCTTGGAAATTAGTGGCGGTAAGAAGAAAATGTGAATTAATTAAAAGATAAGAATAGAATTAACTCTTTGGAAATTGAAACATCTCCTAATTGGAGATATACTTATTCCAATCACTAGTAAAAGTCATAATATCTTAGATTCTTAGTTTTAATCCAAGGGATTGAGAATTGAATCAACTTAATTTATTGCTACTTGTCTATATTAGGGTCATTTAATGTGGTTACAATATGCTAATAATAAATTACAATAAATCACTCCAAAATTTTTCATAAAGATATGTATAAAGAGAATTGGAAAGAAAAATGTTGATCTCATATTTTATGTACTATCGAAAATAGATACATTATACATGATAATTTCATAACAAACACATATGTATATATTTTCAAATATATTAAATTTAAATACTAGATAGTAAGATGGGAAGATAAATAATTTATGCTATATTTGAAAACAAATAATGAAATAGAAGATAGATCCTTATCTTGTAATACATATCCTCAAGCTAATGCTTACAACTAGAGTTTGTATTTTAAGAACTAAAAATAGGTAGCAAGAAGAGGCTGAGTAAATATTTCAATGATTTGTTCCTTAGAGGAGATGAATTGAATTCGTAATAGACCAAATGAAACTTTCTCTTAAACAAAGTGATAATCTAATTCGATATATTTGGTTCGACAATGAAAAATGGGATTGGATTTTAATTGGATTAGGGAATGATGCATTTAATACTAAGTTTTCCTATAACAACTGAAAGCTAAAGAGATTTTTTAGTCACATTAGTGAGAACTTTGTACTCACTTCCAATAGCTGAATAGGCTATTGTTGGTTGCTTTTTGGCTACCCATGAGATGAGACTGGAAACCAAGTATACAACATAACCATTTGTAGAGCATTGATCATTAGATAAAGCTCCCCAATCACTACTAGAAAATCATTTTAGATAACAAGGAGAGTTAAGCATCATTCATTAATGCAACATCCTAAATTGATGTCTGAAAAACATTATAGCTAGTAAGGAGGGTTGGTTGTAAAATGAAGTCTAGGAGAGAGAGTATTTAAGGTACCACACTAGGCTTTTGAATGCTTTATAATGAAAATTTGTGGGACAATGTATATATTGACATAGTTTATTTATTACAAAGGAGATGTTTGGTCAAGTAAGGGTGATATATGGGAGTGTCCTAAGGACTTAGTGGTATGATTCTCCATATGAAAGAGGTTGCTTAATAGTTTTACTTAATGTAGGCATAGGCATAAAAGGAGAAACACAACCTTTTGATTATAATATGCTTATTTGATGCAAAATATTATTGAAATAATTTTTATAATGAAATGCAAACTTGTTAACATATGTCTAACCTAAATGCCAAAAAAAAATGAGAGATCACCTAGATATTTTCCTAGAAATTTAGTTTATAAGTGCTTAATGAATCAATCTATAGTTGATAAAGATGAACGTGTAATTAATATATCATTAATATAAACTAATAAACATATGTTGACAATGATTACAGTAATAGAAAAGAGATGAGCTTGCTAATGATGGTGAGAAATTGACGCTAATAAAAAAAACTAACTTAAACAAACAAATCGTGTTTTTGTTGCCTACCTAAAGCCATACAGTGAATGATTAACTTACACACAAAGTTTAGTTTGGAAGAATTAAAGTAACCTAGAGGTTATATAATGTAGATAGTTTCTTACAAGTGTCTGTATAAAAAGGCATTAGACACATCCAATTTTTTTCATTTTCCAGTTCATAAATATTCTAAAGGCAATCATTATCTGCATGGTAATGGCTTTGAAAATGAGACTAAATGTTTCTATGTAGTAATGCTTATCATTTGAATTTAAGATAAGGTAGGTGAATTAGAGGTTAAGTGGAGTTTAGGTTTTTATGCTGTGAAAAGTAGGTAGGGGAGATAAACATAGAGTATAAAATAAGATAGAATTATTTGAAAGAGACATGAGATAAATTAAGAGAAGGAAGTCGATTATAGACATTAAACTTTCTTTAGAAGAAAAGGTGGTCATTATATGAAGCCATATTATTGGATTTTTGCAACGCGTTTGGGTGTATTGTAAAATTTACCTATCTCTGCATACTAAAATTGGTAGTTATGGTGAGTTGAGATCGTATCCACAAGGAATGTTTAGATAATTTTCGTAACGAAATTAATTGATGCAAGGAAAATAAAAAGGGGGTTTTGGGTTTACGCAATTTAGAAAAGAAAGTAAAAGTAAACTAACATAAACAAATTATAGAAAATAATAAAAAATGATTAAAATGTCGAATATAAGTAAAGTTTGGTTTTAGGATCAATCTCAGCATAAACGCGATTAAACATATCCCATCTTCCTAACGTCTTCACAACTCTCTTCAAACTATTGATCGAAGGCAAACAATACGCTCTACTAACCTCGATTTTCCATTTGGATATGTTTAATTAAGATATGATCGTTAAATAAACCTAGCCACCAAATAACCTAGGATGTGATCTCTATATTCAATTTGTCATCCACGTTATAAGCAGGAATACGATCAATATAGACAGTAACGCCACAAGTTTAGGTTATTTAACCTAAGTTACATTGTTCCTAATGATTCATGATCATTAGATGCTACTAACAAATATCAAATGTAACGATTACAGATTACATTCAACATTCTAGCAATAGGTTTGTAATAGAACAATCCAAATAATGTATTAAGATCATTTATACAAAGCCTCGATTCAATCAACACAAACAACAATAACAATCCAAAAATAAAGTATCAATATTACTAAATGAGATAGCTTAACCATGACTCAATGTTGATTTCATCATCAAACTTCCATCGGGAAGTTATCCTTCCATCTCCTTCTTTAAGTTCCAAGCATCGACCATCATTGTCATCACCTTTATCTGTGTTAAAAGACGAAGAGAAAATGAAGAGAAAACCCTTTTAATCGCTTCTGTCCTGAGTGAGATGATTTCGGTTGTCATAAAAAATTTTCCTTTATAGATAAAAACTAGGTTTAAAATGGGACAAGTACCCCTTCTCACGAGTTTGAAAATGTGACTAGTGTGTCACACCCATGACACACTTTGTCATGGTGGTGACAACACCTCTTATGGCTATGAGAGACCTGTTACAGTCGTGAAAGGTGTGCATAGGCATGAGAGGTTTCTCACGCCTATGCACAACAATGTTGTGAGACTCTTCTTTCTTTGTTTTTTCCTTCTCATTCTATCTTATCTCTTCTTCTTTCACTCCATTTCTTCTTCTTGCTCTATGAATCAATAGAGTATGCATATTGAGAAGATGGTTTCAATGAATATGCTTTCGGGACACTTTGGCTCCTTTCCTTCCAAAATGTACCTAAAATCAATTATGATCTACAGTGAGTATCTTAAGCATTGTTAAGGAATTAATCACTAAGTATAGTAAATAAAATGAATCAACATTTAAGCACATATCAAGTTACCCCACACTTAGCTTTTGACCGTCTTTAAGCAAATCGTCAAAATTAAAATCACAAACCAAAACTCGTACTCGTTTTCCATATTTCCTAAGGGTAGATAATCATAAATAAAGATGAATAACTTTTAAAACCTATAATAATAACTAAACATTCAAAGCTTCTACTCATGATTAATTAATATTCGTCACCCTTAGAAATTAAGTAGTCTAGAGGTAGACTTGGACACAGGGTGTTTAAATAAGATATTTCCAAGTGTACACTCAAACACCATTCGTAGTCACTACAATCCATAACTTTGCATATCATTTTATTTCTCCACCACTAAAAGTCACATGTGTAATCATGAATCAAATGACTTTTCTAGGCTTGTAATATGGAAAAGGGTGAGGTGAGATGTATTTTGGGTAATGTAGCATAAAATCCATTAACCCAGTGAAGCAAAAGTAGAACTCAATGAGATATCTAGTGCATAAGTTAACATTCATTCAAAACTAGGTACCATCAGCTATGACGAATGTAACAATTATATTTCACAAATCAATTTAGCTCTCACACCATAAACCACATGACCATAACACAAAGAGTGCTTCACCTAAAACAACATTTTCTTTGCATGCAATATATCAAACTACCCATTTAATACAACTTAAGGAGGATAAACTAGTCATTAATAACTTTTTAGAACAATTGTATTTCCTCCTTGATACTTTTATTTCAATTCATACATTTTTCTTTTCATTTCTTTTCTTTTCTCTTCAAATATAATAGTGATAGAAGTTACTTCAACATGGGAATTCAAAATATGGCATTTTATCAAATATAACTAATCTTTATGTATGCATACCCCCACATTTTAGCCTTTATACAATCACAATCATCAAGAATTAACAAATGCTCCACTAGTTTTAAGGCTTGGGTAGAATAATTGTTTGGGTTTAAAAGCAGTAATGTGGTTTATAAAAAGAAAAGGCTAATAAAGCTCAAAGGGATTAGTAAAGGAAAATTTCATATAAATGGGTAGGCTATTTGACTAATATAGCTAATAAACAACAAAGAATGCCAAATCATTTTCATGAAAATGCATGTGTTAAAAATTTGGTCTTGAATATAAAATCAAAGCAAAGTTAGAATGTTTATGTCATAAAGGTTATATATAACAAAATATAATGAGACTGATATGGATGTATCAGTTTAATACAACTCAAAATCTTACTAGTTTTTGTCTACCACTAGTCACTGCTCTTATAAGGATAATGCACATTAAACAATCACAAGGGTAAAAGTACATGTTAAAGTTTCCATGGATTTTTCTAGTCAATTCACACTCAAATTATGATTAAATAATTTTAAAAGCAAAAGAAAACAAGAAAAATTTTGACTTTGATTGTTTGATTTTGAAAAGTGCCAAAGAAGCCACATAAGCTACAATTAAGCTCAAAACATGCATAAAAAGTAAGATCCCCACCCCTACACTTAAAACTTACATTTTACCCAATGTGACATCAAATGCAAGAAATGGAGCATTTCACAAAAATAGAAAATGCAAAAATGTAAATAAACAAAAATTGACTTCCCTAGGATTGCCTCCTAAGCAACACCTTTGCTTATGATCATCAGCTCGACTCCCTATTATTTTCATCAAGTGACATCAGTCACGTCTTCCATCATCAACACTTTTAAATCCTTTATTTGGAAGCCTTCATAATATGACTTCAAGCAATGACCATTCACTCTAAATGTTTTGTTGCTTTTCAAACTCCATATCTCTACCACACCAAAAGGAAAGATATGATTAATAACAAATGGACTAACCCAATAGGAACACAACTTACCTGGAAATAATTTGAGTTTGGAGTGATATCGTAGCACTTTCTAGCCATCCTAAAAAGTATCTTATTATGAAAAGCCTTCATCTTCTCCTTATATATCATTGCGTTATGGTAGGAGTTATTCCCCATCTCCTCCAACTCTTAAAGCTACAACTTCCTACGCACATGTGCACCATCCAAATTTCTGTTGCATCTTTTGATAGCCCAATATGACTTATGCTCTAATTCCACTAGAATTTGACATGGCTTTCCAAACACTAGTTTATACAGAGAATCTCAATTGGCATTTTATAAGTCATCCTGTATGCCCATAGTGCGTTGTCTACTCTTATGGTCCAATCCTTCTTAATGGACTGCAAGGTTTTCTCCAAGATCAAACTGATTTCTCAAATCAAGACTTCAACTTGCCTGTTGCTTTAGAGGTGGTAAGTGGTGGAAACCTTGTGCATGATTTGATATTTTTTGAACATTGTCTCCATCACCCTATTTTAAAAATGGTTTCCTCTATCGCTAATGATTGCTTTTAATACCTCAAACCTAGAAAGAATGTTAGCCTTAATAAAATCTATAAAAACCTTTGCATCATTAGTTGTGGTGGTTTTGGCTTCCACCCATTTGGAAACATAATTGACTATGATTAACATATATATAAAGCTAAAAGACAGAGCATAGGGAATTATGGCAATTGATCCTTATGGGACAGGTTAGCTAACTGTTGGCATCTGTCACATGATTTGCAAAAGGTATATACATCTTTGAACAATGATGGCTAGTAAAAACTGCTCTCGACAACATTATGAGTTATCCTTTTCATTCCAAAATGTCGTCCACATGTATAAAAATGATAGAAGGCTAAGATCGAGGGTGTTTCACTTTCAGGTACACACCTCCTAATGACTTGAATTGAACAGTGCCTCCAAAGATATGAGTTATCCCAAACGTAATACTTTGCTTCATTTCGTAACTTATTAGTCTAAGCTGTTGGCAAACCAACATGTAATTCATTAGTAACTGAAAAATTTACAATGTCGGCATATCATGGTGGTGTCACATCGGAAGAAAATAATTGTTTATCAAAAAATGTCTCTCGTAGAGGGATGTCATCTTCATCCTTGATCAAACGACTGAGATGGGCAGCCACCATGGCTTCTTCCCCCTTCTTATCTCTAATCTCCAAATTAAATCCCTAAATGAGAAGGATCAATTTGATCAACCTCAGCTTTGCTTCCTTCTCTGTGAGCAAGTATCATAAAGCTACAATTATTGTAGCACTAAGCAAATACGATCAAAATTTTTCTAAAGAGAAAACTATAGATAAGAGTTCTTTTTTAATTGTTGAATAATTCAATTGAGCTGGATGTAAAGTCTTGAAAGCATAGTAGATGGCATGCAGAGTTATTCCCACTCTTTATCCTAGAGATGCCACCATTGTATAATAGCTTGCATCACACATGATCTTAAAGGGGAGGTTTGAATCTGGGAGTTAAATCACCAATGGGGATGTCAGAAGCTCCTTAAGTTTGTTGAATGCTTCCTTACACTTCTTATCAAACTCAAAGGAGACATCTTACTGTAAGAGCTTGTATAATGGTGCGATTATCTTCAAGTCTTAATAAACCTTTGATAAAAACCTACATGTCCAAGAAAATAATGCGCTTCCCATACATTAAAGGGGTAAGGTAAAGAAGACATAAGATCAAATTTAGATTTGTCTACCTCAATACCCCTAGTAGATATAACATGCCCTAAAACTATAACTTGATCCACTATAAAATGACAATTCTCCCAATGCAGCACAAGGTTAGTTTCTATGTATCTTTCAAGATAATAGCAAGATTCTCAAGGCATTCATCAAAAGAAAAACCATATACACTAAAGCCATCCATGAATACCTCTATTATTTTCTCAACATGCTCAGAAAAAATGCTTATCATACATCTTTGGAACATGACGAGTGCCTTGCATAATCCAAATGGTATTCTTTGGTAAGTGAACATAGCAAAAAGGTATGTAAAGGTGGTATTTTCCTAATCTTATGATGTGATTATAATATGAAGATAACTAGAAAAGCCATCGAGAAAATAATAATAATTATAACCAACCAATTTGTCAAGCATCTAACCAATAAAGGTAAGGGGAAAGTGGTCTTTACGAGTTACTGAATTCAATTTCCTATAGTCAATGTAGATTCACCATTCAGTTTGCATTCTGGTGAGAACTAACTCACCTTCTTGATTAGACACAACAGTTATTCTAGACTTCTTTAGAACCAACGGCATAGGACTTACCAACTTACTGTCAGAGATTAGGTAAATAACCCCAGCATTGATAAGCTTTAACACTTCTTCACAACTCCCATCATTGAAAGATTCAACCTATGGTAAGCTTTTTTCCTCTTGATTTAAAGTCAACTCCACTGAAATGATGACTGGGAGAGTCTACTTATCTCCAAAATAGGTATACTTAAGGTGGGTGGGGAGTGGCTTCAGTTTTGATTCCGATGGCTGCACATTAGAAGATAAAAACTTTTGGTGAGATTTAGATAATTTGACAAAAGTCAAATCAATTTTCCAATGATTCCAAAGTAGCTGTCGCTTTCGTAAGCTCTTCTCCTATTTCAACATTATTATCAACTTCTTCTATTTCCTTAGTCAAGACTGTTTCTAAATGGTCCTTGCAACTTAATTTAAACATTTCCTAAACCAAAGGATCAACCACATCATCAGGAGGATGTTTCATGTCATTAAAAATATTAAAATGAACTTCCCCATCAGATTCCAAAAATGAGGATGGCCTAACAAACTTCTTTCTTAATTTGAGCCGTATTAAGAAATAGTCTCCCTAACAAGATAGGTATCTAATTGTACAAAGTATCATCATTCATATCACCACGTAAAAATATGCAGGAAATACTAACTTATTTACCTACACCAAAACATCCTCAACCACACCATTAGGGTAAGCATTAGTGCAGTCAACCAATTGTATGGTAACACTTGTTTTCACAGAAGTATAAATTGAATGAGTCATCACATTAATTGAAGCGTCTAAATCCAACATAACTTTATTGATCATAGTATTGCCAATTTTACAAAGAATGGTAAACATACTTGGATGCTGGCATTTTAGAGGCATCTTCTTTCTAAAAACTGTAAACATATTCTCACCCATCATCACTTTTTCATCACCCCTCAGTTTCCTATTATGTGTACACAGTTCCTTGAGGAATTTGGTGTACCTTGGTATTTGCTTGATTACATCGAGCAAAGGTATGTTTACTTTCAATTTCTGGAAAGTCTCCAATATCTCTTTATCCTTCTCCTCCTTGTTCAATATTGTCAATCTACTAAGAAAAGGTAGAGGATTAGTCTTAATGATATAAGGGATTTTGAAATTTACCTTTGTAATTGATAACAAATTTTCTTCCTTTCGTAATTCCTTCTCAATCTCTTCCTTAGTATCAATTCTCAGTGGAGTTCTCTTAGGACACTCAATCTCTTTTCTGCTCCTTAGGGTTATAACACAAATGTTCTTCGAGTTCATCTTAGGTTAGGATGACAACTTTCCTCCACTTTATGATTCAAGACAATTTAGCCTCACTACCATCTGACCCATTTGGTTTTCCATATTCTATATGCTCACTTTTTTATCTTACTGAAATTTTTATATTCCCTGTTGAAAATGTTGTAGGTTCTGTTGAAATTGGAGATTGGTAGCAGTAAGAATCTTGATCTATTAATGTAGAGAGTAACCTAAAATAAAAGAGGAGGCTCTCTATGCTTCTTATGGCCTTGGTTGAAATCCTTATGCTCCTTTTGACCGAATTTGGAAGTAATTCTACTACTTATTCCCTTTGTAGCTCAAGTTAGTGTGATCCCCCCATTCTAGGTTATATGTCTATAAGTATGAGTTATATTGATTCAAAAAGTTCCCTCCTACAACATTCACATACTTCATACTTCCCTTTTGTAGTGCCAGGCACTCATCAGTCGGATGGCTTATGTTCGAAGATATCTTGTATACTTTCACTTGTGCTTATAATCTTTCTAACAAAAGATATTAGTTCATCTAAACAATGTTCGATAGATGAAGTACGTACCTTATTTACTCATCGAGCATTATTGCGAGTACCAAATTATTGTGTGTTAATGGCCATCTATTCAATTAGAGCCCTTGCTTTAATGAGAGTCTTCCCATAAAGTGCCCTACCACTCACTGCATCAACCAAGCTCCTCTCAATTGTTAGCAATCTTTTGTAGAAATATTAGATGAGAAGTTGCTTTGGAATGTTGTGGTGCGGACAACTAGCATATAACTTCTTAAAGCTCTCCCAATACTCATAAAGAGACTATCCCTTATGTTGCTTGATGCCATAAATATCCTTTTAAATACTGTTGTCTTTGAAGTTGGAAAATATTTCTCCAAGAACAAGCTCTTCATCTCTAGTCAAGTATTCACACTCCCAGTTGATAAATCAAACAACAAATCCTTTGCTGCATCTTCTAGTGGGAATGGAAAGGCCCTTAATATGATCTACTCATTCGTCACCTCCGAAGGTTTCATGGTAAGATAAACCACATTGACCTCCTTAACATGCTTGTGTGCATCCTCACCTGCAAGATCATAAAAATTAGGTAATAAATGTATTATTCCAGGCTTTAACTCAAAAGTAACATGTTTAGCAAAATTTGGAAATATAATGCATAATGGTTTTTGAGTTAGGTCTAGTGTAGACAACTCCCTCATTGTTCTCAGATTTGCCATCGTGTCTTCGGATTCAAATTCTACTTCTATTCTGAAGTTGATCTTACTTCTCTTCATAATCTTTGTAGTGTTCACTCAATCTCCAGATCAAATTGCTTAAGTTCTCTATGAGGAGATCTGGTAACTACTATACACCAACACTAACAAATGTTTAAACATTATCAAATAATAAAAAGAAACAATTATAAACAAATATATACACAAAATACCAACTAAAATCAAAAATAAAAATTAAATAACCACACTCCCTAGCAACGACGCCAAAATTTAAAAGCATGTGCCAAGTGCACTGCAAAATTTACCAAATTTTGCACACTAAAATTTGTAATTGTGGTGAGTTGAAATCGTATCTGCAGGGAATGTTCTGTTAATTTCCATAACGAAATTAAATGATGCAAGGAAAATGAATCGGGGGTTTTTAGGTCTTAAACAATGTAGAAAATAAAGTAAAAGTAAACTAAAACAAATTAGAGCAAATAACTGAAAATGATTAAAGTGTCAAATATGAGTAAAGTCAGGTACTAGGGTCAATCTTGGCCTAAACACAATTAAAAAAACATCCCAAAATCCTAATATCTTCACACTTCCCTTCAAACTAAGATCTAAATTAGGTTGTGTTTAATTAAGATATGATTGTTAGTTAATCCTAGCCACCGAATAACTTCGGATACAATCTCTAGATTCAATTTGGCAACTACATTACGAAGTGAAAAATGGTCAATATAGGTAGTAACCTCACATATTCAGGTTATGTAACCTAAGTTATGTTGTTCCTAATGATTCAAGATCATTAGATGCAACTAACAAACATCAAATGTAACGATTCAACATTCTAGCAATAGGTTTTTATAGAATAATCCAAACAACGTATTAAGATTATCTATAAAAAAACCCAATTTAGTCAATACAAACAACAATAATAATCCAGAAAGAGAGTATCGATATTAACAAGATAAGATAGCTTAACCATGACTCGGTGTTGATTTCATTGTCGAACCAGCATTGGGAAGTTGGCCATCCATCTCCTTCTTCAAGCTTCAAGCATCGGCCATCATTGTTATTGCCTTTGTTTGTGTTGAAAAATAAAAAAAAACGAAGAGAAAACCACCTTTTAATCATTTCTGTCCCAAATGAGTTATTTTCGGCCATCACAAAACATTTTCCTTTATAGATAAAAACTAGGTTTAAAATGGGACAGGTGTCCCTTCTCACGGATGTGAGAATCGACTCAAAGGTGTGACTAGTATGTCACACTAGTGACACACTTTGTCATTTGACAACACCTCTCACAACTGTGAGAGACCTCTCACGGCCATGGGAGGTGTTATATGGGCGTTAGAGGTTTCTCACTCCCATACACACCAATGTGTGTCCAGTGAGACTCTTCTTTCTTTGTTCTTTCCTTAACATTCTATCTTGTCTCTTCTTCCTTCACTCTTCTTCTTCTTCTTGCTTCATGAATCAATAGACTATGCATATTAAGAAGATGACTTCAATGAATATGTTTTTCAAGTCAATTTTGCTCCTTTACTTCCAAAATGTACCTAAAATAAAATATGAGCTAAAGTGAGTATCTTAAGCATTTCTAAGGTATTATTCACTAAGTGTAGTAAATCAAAAGAATCAACATTTAAGAACATATCAATTTTCTTTAGAAACATGTTTACACCTCTATTTTCAATTTTGTCTGGACAAACTTAGAAATCATTTATAACATGATGTGCAATATAAATTCTCCTCTTATCTTTGTCCAAACAACTAAAACCATGATGTTGAACAAAATTTACTAAGTAAATGCATCTTTTACTATGAAAAGAAAAATTTTGTTTCTAATAGGGTTGTATTAGTGGAAAAATGAACAACTAAAAGAGTGAAATTGTCAACAAGAGGGAGAACGATTGAAAAGCTTAGAGAAAGGAATTTGACACGATAAAATAGGTGTTAGGAGGGAATTTATGGTAAAAAAATGTTGAAAGGAGGGTATGGCACTTTATTCTTTCCTTATAACAGGAGCCATCTAGTGGCTTAATCCTTTACTTAAAAATGCTAAAGCCATAATAGGAAACATGAGTTATCTTTGCAAAATCTATAAGCAAAAGGTAAAGGGTTTTTAATTTTTGGAATAGCTAAAATTTCTTGTAGGGAGAAAGTTTTATGTGGAGTAGAGAGAAATCCATTTTCAATATGTGAAATTAGTAGACTTCAACCATTTTAATTACTTATAGTATTGTCTCCTTGCCACCTTAACAAGGCCTAAGTTAGACCACATAGTATTAACTGGATACCTAAATGCCAAGCTAATCCTACGAGTGCATATAACTTAACCTATTTATATGTTATATCCATCTAATCTCCATTCAATTAACAAGAAATTTTAAGTCTCGTTATTCCTTTATGCATTCATTTATCAAAATAGTCTAACTGTAATCCCATCATTATTCACTACATAAGTTCAAGTTCATAACTATAATAGTGCCCCTAACGTCTATAATAGCATCTAGAGATAAAATGTTCAAAAAACATACAAAAATGAAAGCAACTATACAACTTTGGTCATCTATGTTTAGACTTTTTGAATGACCTATTTCGCGATAGTCAACATTTAATACTACAACTGCATGATATAGCTGTACATAATATAGAAAAAAATGATATATTATTATATTATTTAGCCTATTAATTGATTATGGGGGTTTTTAATTTAAGAAAATAAAATTAACAATTAAAGTAAATAAGTAGCACAATTAAATCAAAGAATTGGCTAAGACTATAAGTTATTTATCGATATCAAATGATTAGTATCTAAGCGTTGAATCCCCCTAAATCCTTAACCAATTGATTTTTTTTATGCAATGTTATTGATTAGTTGAATCGTGGAGATTCCTAAGGTATGCTAGTAACTGACCTTGAGTCTACTAACAACTAATCTTAAGTTCTCTAACCAAATTACTCAGGTTAAAACTTATAGGATTATGTTACTATATTATGAATCCCTCTATTAAGTTGGAACCTAATCTAGAAGATTTATGTCATCTTATCTTTAGGATTGCAATAAACTCTTTCCAATTATTGTGGATGTATTTAAACCTAAGATTTCTCAATTGCTAAATTTAAAATCAGATTGAAGTCTAATAAATTAGATTAATAGAAAATAATAAAGTAGATAATTGGATCACAACAATCAATTAAGTCAATTGCATTCACAAAATAATCAAAACATTACTAGGGTTCATCTACCCTAAATACTAACATAAAAATTAGTTATATATTGACGAACATGAAATCATATCTGATTGTTCTTTATCGTTTATTCTAACAATATAGATGTCTTATCTTGCATTATGATGGATCTCTCGATAAAAACTCCATGTCTTTTTCTCCTTAAGCTCCAAATCGCCTTTAGAATAACCTCTAAACGTCTCGGAATAGTGCCACCTACTTCCCCCTTTGATTTTCCTTTGAAACATCAAATTTATATGAAGACCTGCATTTTTTAGTTATGCATAGTCCCTTGCACGGCCATGCATCAGACCATGCATAATCAAAATTTGCTACGTATCATGAAAATGCACGGGCGTGCTAAAGTGCATAATTGTGCACTCCTTCCAAATTGTTGCTTCTCTATTTTATGCCATGTTTTTGTCAGAATTCTTCTCCTTTAAGTCCATGAAGGCAATTATAATCTGTAAACACACTTGAAATGAATTAAGTACCAAATATATACTAAAAGTATACAATGTTAACCAAAAATACATTAAAATTGGGTAAAAAGAAAGTCAATGCACCATTTATCAATTATCAAATATCCCCACACTTAAGTTTTTTCTTATCCTTAGGCAAACTATAATCAAAATTATAGAATTTATAACATCTATTCATCATCAATTTCAACCTATCCATTCATACTATACATTATCATATCCTATGGAATCCAATTAACAAGCAATCATAATCAGGTTATCATATAATTAACTTCCTAAATAGTAATAATAATAATCATATCAATAATCACTTTGAAATCAAAAGAACATATCTTTACACCCTCACCAAGATTTCACTCAATGCACTGAAGTTTTTAGGGTTAATAGTATCAAAACTCTGAATTAATGCATTGTATAATTCTTACCATAGGCTTGCAATAAAATCACATCTCCACCACTTATGTATAAACTAGAAACAAAAAGAAAAGGGTCTTTTTGTAGGTTGTAATGGGCCTTGGGTACAATATGATTATGATAATAAAAGGGTTTAAATTGAAGAAATTTATTCAAGAAATATTGCAAGACTTGTTTACCAAACAATAGGTCCTTTCAACAGAACTCTATTCGTACTATAAACTTATTCTTTTTTAAATTTATTTCTTCACTAAAAGCATTCAGTACCACAATTCAAGAAATATTAGATCTTTCAAAAATTCAAAGTCCTAAGAATTAAATAATATAAATAACCTTCAAGGTTCAAAATAGTAAACAAGTCTTCAAAGAAAGATAGGAATAAGGTTAATATGTGGGTAAAATCAATGAAAAAGGCTAAGGCTCAAGTGGATTATTTCTAAAGGTAAATTTTTTGGGTATGGTAACTTTCGAAGAAGAAGGCTTAAACAAGTTAGTTAACCTAATTTTCTTTATCATATTAGTGCTTTTAATTTCCACAAATATGGTCTCAACATGAATAATTAAGCAAGTTCTAGAATTATCCTACTATACACAATAACACATATATGGAATAATAAAAAGAGCTTTAAAAATTTTATGAAATTTGCTATTTAGGCTTAAAAGCTCACCAAACAAATAGGTATATATACGTGTGTAAATAATATGCAATTTCATTCAACTTTAAAATTTCAATGATTATGAAAAATATGACTTAGAAAACTAATTTCATTCTAGCCATCATCCTTTTAAACACTAATTTAAATCAATATTCAATAATAACATATAGTATTCATGGACATATTTAGTTTAGTCAAGATTAGTCAATAAAATTTAAAATTGAAGACTTCAGTTAAAAATGCAATTCATCCATTCCTACACTTAAAATTGGACATTGTCCTCAATGTTCATAATACAATTTTAAATATGCAAGTGAGAGGGTTATTTGGCACTTTCCTGATTGTCGCAATTTTTTGATTTTGATCCATCGAATGCTAAATTATCCTTGCAAAAATAAAATGAAAAGGATACAAAGAAATAAAGGAGATAACAATAAAAATAACATAATTGAAAACAATCAAACAATAAATACGAAAGTAATATAACAAAAGAAAATCTTGAATCTTAAGCTACCTTCCAATGAGCATTTGGTTAACATCTTTAGCTTGACATATCTTTCATACTCAAGGTGGCTCAAATGAATCATGTGATTGTAGCTTAACCCCAAGTTTCATAACCTGCAAATGAGCTACCTTTATATACTTTCCACCTCCTTTCTCTTTTAGTTTACTCTTTTGAATTTGTGGCTTCTCAGGTGGATCCTTACTAATAGGGTCCTGAAAAACTTTTTTTCAAGATTTCTCTATTTTGATAGCAGCTAAAAATTTAAAAGGTTTTTATTATAGACTCTAAATGTAACCTCTCATCCCCTTTTGTTAGAATTAACTTGCCACTTTAAACGTATATAAGAGACCTAGCGGTAGCTAAGAATGGTCATTTAAGGACAATTGGTGTCTCCAAATCTTCATCTATGTATACGATGGTAAAATCAGTAGGAAGGGTGAATTTGTCCAATTTAATTGGCACATCCTTGATTATGGCCCTAGGATGGTGGAGTGATATGGCAACCATTTGAACACACATCCTAGTTTTTGTTAATTCACCTAATTCCATCTTCTTACATAAAGTATACGGCATCATATTTTTACCAGCTCCTAAGTCTGCAAAAGCCTTATCAATTTTGACACTACTGATAGTATAAGGAATATAAAAATTCTTTGGATTATCTTGTTTCTTTAGTAGTGTAATCACTTAGTTGGAGCTCTCCTTGCTTTCCACTTCATTCTCCAACTTATTAGGTTCCCCCTTATTTATTAACCACTCTTTCATAGATTCAACAAAGGCAAGCTACTTTTTCAGTTGTTTTATTACGTCCAAGACCTCATTCAACTCTGCTTCTTCTGAATTTCTCTACGCTAGGATGTGTATGGAATTGCAGGTTGATACTCTTTAAGTATTTTCATATTGTATTTATTCTGCATGACTCATTAGCTCTTTTATGGTCTATAACACGTTTTTTTCTTTTAGAAGCCCTCATTGAAATGTCCCTCCACTCTTGAAACCTCCCTTTGTCTTTTCTTTACTCACAAATTCGTGTCAGTCAGCTTTAATTTTAGCTAGGACTTCCATTAATTTATCTCTAAGTCTAGTTTCCCTTTCCTCTTCCATTTATTCTTCTGGTTGCTTAAGCTTTTTTTTAGTGTCCTGGGTAATTGCCACTATCTCTCTATTTGTTTTGCTTCAATTGTGCTAGGTAAACTCCCTTTAGGTATCTCTACCATTGATTTGGCTAGTTGGTCAAATTTTATTTCCATGTTCTATATGGATCCTTCTATTTGCTGACATTTTTCCTTTGAATCCCAAATAAGTTCCAATGTCATCTCATCCATACTCAGGTTCCATGGTTGTGATGTTTGTGTTTGAAATCCATATGAAGTATTGTTTCTTTATTTTCATTAATTTTCCTATGAGAATTTTGAGTGGGTCCTCCATCAAAGATTGTATATGTTACTGTAAGAATTATTTTAGGGTCTTAGAGCATTCCCTAGTTAGTCTACGTGTTTAGGTTGATCTGGTTGATAGTCATGTCCCGGGTGATCTAGCCCAGATGAATCGCACTATATCACTCTTCCTTATGGAGCCAAAGTAATATTTTCTATCTTCTTACTCAGGGCCTCCACTTGACTTGCCAATCTCTTCATAGCATCTACATCTTATACTCCAGATGAGCTATCGATGGTTCATGCTCTAGCTAAGCACCATTGGTAGTTATTTATGGCCATGTCCTTGATTAACTCTTAGGTCGCTTCTAGTGTTTTGTTATTTAGCATTCCTGAAGCTGTTGCTTCAATTAACCGTCTAGTATTCTGACTTATCCAATTATAAAATGATTGGAATTGCATTCCTAAAGGAAATCCATAATGTGGGCAGCATTGAAGCATCTCCCTAAATTTCTCCCAAGTGTCGTGTAATGATTATCCTTCAATTTGGGAGTATAAAGAGATGTCATTCCTCATCTTTGTGGTCTTGGTAAGAGGAAAATACTTTAGTAAAAAAATTTGTGCAACTTGTTCCCAGGTGGTAAATGACAAACATGGAATAAATTTAAGCCACTGCTTAGCTTTTCCTTTCAAGGAGACAGGCTATAGACTCAGTTTAATGGCATCATTGTTCGCTCCATATATTTTAAACATATCGCAGATCTCTAAAAGGTTAGACATATGCGCGTTGGAATCCTTATCTTGAAGTTCGTCAAATTGGACTAACTATTGCACCATTTGGATAATGCTCAATTTGATCTCGAAGTTGTTCGCTTATACAATCAACTTCACAATGATGGATTTCATGTTAGTTAAATCTAGCCTATCATAGTCAAAAATAATTCGTGGTTAGTCTACCATGTTGTATGATCCCTCAGTGTCTGTATGACCACCTAAATTCCCTTCAATGATCTAGTTCAAACTTCCTAATGTTTATTTTATAACAATTCCTATGTGTAATTCTTTCTATCTTAGGATTTACGTCAAATAATGTTGGTCCCTCGAATTTTTTTCCTTGATGAATAAGCATGATTAGATTAATTTTGGAGTCTTACTACATTAATTTATGTTGGAATTAATTAGCATGTTAATTTGAGTAAGATAATATGATATAGGTTAAGGGAATTAAAGTGTTAAGGTGGTAAGTTTGCATAAGAGGCATTTTGGGAAGATCAATTAAGCTTAAAAACCATAAAGCAAAAGGACGGGTAAAATGGACATTGTGCAGTCATTAAGGGTATAAGGGAAGAAGAATTGTTGTCTTGCTTTTGGAAGAAACCAGAAACGTGATTAAGAGAAGAGAATAGAGAGAGAAGTATGAAAAAAGAGAGAAAGAAGAGAATAGAGGTGAGGTCAACTAGGTTTCAATTTTTCTTAGTTCTAAAGAGTGATTTTAAAGGAGTTCAAGAAGGGAAAAAGAAAGAGGAAGATTAAAGCTTCCATTAGAGCCCAGAAATTTATTGTTTGGTAAAGATTCAAGGTAAGCTTATGTTAAATATTTTGGATTTTTAGAAGGGTGTTGGTTTAAAGAGCTTAGGAAATGCATGGGATTAAGTATTCTAGGGTCAATTTCATGCATAAGTTTCTTTGGGTTTTCCAATTGGAGTTCTTTTTGAATGGGGATTTTTACTAATGTTTGAAGGAGACAAGAGAGGCAAGACGAGCAAGAGGAGAGACATCCTTGAGCAACTTTTCAAGCAAGGAGATTAAGGTGGGTTACATTTTTATAATTGAATAATAAACCATTAACGTATCTTTTAAGAAAAGAGAAATAAATGTTTTCAACTACTTTTAAAATGTGCATTCATTGTTCTTTAAATGCTTTGAGAAAGTGCTATATGTGTGTTTATGAAGCTTTTGGATGAACTATGAAACAAAAATGGAAATGTTTTCAAAAGGATATCAAGTTTATGAAATTATGTTTCAAATATGTGCCGTTTGGCCAATAAGTTTCCAAGATGTGAGATGCATGATTATGTGGGTTTAGGGTGGTCCCCTAAGTATGTCAAGTGCACTTTGACCAAAAAATTCTCCCACTTGCCTGCTAGTGGTATGGAGCTCCTTCATGGACTCCCTTAAGTTCACAGCTACACAAGACCCATATGGGAATTGTGTAGTATGTTCTATTTTAGATCCACTCAAACCATTATGCTGCGCTTATGTGTTTACATGTGTTGACAAGTTTGATGATTGTTTGATTTATGCAAGTTGAGAAATTTATGTTGTATGGATTTTCAAGAAAATTTGTTATGGTTATGAGGGTTTTTCAATGGATTTTGCTTGTTACCGGCTATAAAATTGTTACCTACGATCTTTAAGTTCACCCCCATTCCTCCCCATATATAGGCGATGAACAAGATATCGAGTGATGAAGTCGAGAGTCAAGGCATCACTCCAATTTGCATTTTTTTTCTTTTGAAGTTACATCATGTAAAACAAGGCTTCAGTTGTATTTTGAGAAACTATTGTTCTTGTAAAGTTGGTATTTTTAGACTATGATGTAAAGTGGCTCGAAATTCCCACTAAAGCATTATAAAAATTTTATTCTTTTAATGTTAGTGGAGTATGAATGGTGTATGGATGATGTGAGTTAAAATTAGATATATGTGAAGAAGCAATCAACTTGAGTTGATGATTTTGGAACATAAATCGTGATATATATACATATGTATGCATAAGTGAGATACTATAGAAAGGAAGATAGGAATTATAATTGATCAGATGTAGTTAAAGGTGATGAGACAAATGAGTTGAGATTTGAGAGTTTAATGAAATTATTTTGGTAGCTGAATGGTTATGCTGAGAACACTCCAAGTTTGCATAGTGCAAAATTTCAAGTCTTCCATAAGGGAAAATTTGTGTTTTGACTTTAGAGCAAAATCTAGGTTGATGTAGGAAGAATTTGACAAGTTTTCTTCATGGAAGTTGTAGCTTATCTTTCTAGCTTTCTAACAGTATAAAGTATGAAATTTTTGGACATTGGAGTCGAAAGTTATGATCCTTATAAATGGAGATGCTCAGGAGTATAGTTTGTATCATCTGATGAAGTCATATTGTCTGATGACATCATATCGCCTGGTGAGGGTGCCAAATGTATCATCTAGTAGGACGCTTCGTCTAGTGAGGACATATTGTCTGGTGGGATGCTTTGTTTGGTAAAGACGCTTTGTCTGGTGATGATGTGTCATTTTATGAGGACGCTTCGTTTGGTGATGATGTGTCATCTTATGAGGACACTTCGTCTGGTAAGGACGTATCGTCTGGTAGGACGCTTCATTTGGTGAGGATGTATCGTCTAGTGAGGACGTATCATCTGGTGAGGACGCTTCGTTTGGTGAGGACGTTTCGTCTGGTGATAACGATTCATCTGGTGATGTCATATCATTTGGTGATGACGTCATTTCATCTGATGTACTATTCATCTGACCCTATCATCTGGTCCAAATTTTACCCTCTAGATGATAGAATCTATCTTTAAGGTCTTTATAAGAGTTGTAGATTCTGAAGTCTTCTTCAAAATCATCTAAAGAACATCCCAATCTAATGTTTCTAGAGAAAGTTATGCTAATTGTTCCGAGATAGATACAACGTGATTGAGGACATGAGCATGGTTGATTCTTTTGGCCATAACTTCATAAACCGGTCTCCAAATTAAGTGATTCTTAAGCTTCCCGACCCATTTTCCTATCTTTTTAGCTTTTGGATCAGTTTGAAAAATATTGATGGAAAGAAAATGAGGGATTGTTTGGAAGAGCATAACTAGGTTATGAATGTACTTGAATTTTTAAGCATATCTTAAGCTATAGAGCTTCGAATGAGGTGGTTCCTATTTCAAAATAAACAAGAGGTAGAGAGCTAAAATTGTTTTGAAGAAGTCAAATTGTGATTTAGTGTTTAACTGGTGCGGGTACATTACACTTATGGGACGATGGCTAATGAGGAGTCATTAAAATAACCCCACAAGGAAGCCCGCTCAAGTTTTATGACTCCGGATTGGTGGGCTCCGGAAACTTCAGTGTATTAGGCTCACGTTCTTACGACTTCGATGTTGGGCTCCAGAAGCAGGGTCCAATAAATAAGTTCTCAATGTTACTCCAAGTTATAAACTAACCTAGACTTTAGCCTAAACTCAGGAAATAACCTAACTAAAATAAATAAATTAAATAATGTAAAGTAAAAACAAATAAAGTAAAACAAACAAACAAACAGAAATAATGACTAGATTAACAAAGCTAAATTGTTCCTAATATAACCATCCTCGGTAACGGCATCAAAAACTTGATTAATCTAATTGACATTAGTCAATATTTAACACTACAAGTACATGGTGTAGTTGTAGCTAGTGTCAACAAATACAAGCTGATCCTATGAGGACGATGAGTATTAATAATAATTGTCATTCTATTATCTAGCCTACAAATTGGGTAAATTTAAGAAACTAAAATTAAGCAATTAAAGTAAACAAGTAGCACGATATCATATGATTAGTATATAGGCATGCAATCCCCGTAATCCTTTAACCGATTGATTGTTTGTCATACAATTATAATGTTGATTATTTAGACCATAGAGATTCTTAAAGTATACTAGTAGCTAACCTTGAGTCTACTAACAACTAATCTTAAGTTCTCCAACTAAATTACTTAGGTTAAAACTTATAGGATTATGTTACCGTATTATGAATCCCTCTATTAGGTTGGAACCTAATCTAGATGATTTATGTCATCCTACCTCAACGATTGCAATCAAATCTTTCAAATTATTATGGATCTATTTAAAACTAAGATTTCCAAATCTCTATGTTTAAAATCAGATTAAAGTCTAATAAATCAAATTAATAGAAAATAATAAAAAAATAATTAGATCACAATAATCGATCAGTTCAATTGTATTAATAAAATAATCAAAGCATGTCAAAGTGTTCAAAGAGGGTTTATCTAGCCTAAATACTAACAGAAAATTTAGCTATACATCAATGAACATATAATCATATCCATATATATAGAAATTAGAATAGAAAACATCATAATCATAATTCTAAATCTCCCTTATTGTTCTCTATCGTGTATTCTGACAATTTAGATATCCGATCTTATTTTATAATGGATCTTGAGATAAAAACTCCATGTCTACCGCTCCTTAGGCTCTAAATTGCCTCTGGAATCACCTCTGAATGTCTCAAAATAGTTATAGCTACTTCCCCCTTTGATTTTCCTCTAAAATGTTGAATTTATATGAAAAAATAGATTTTCCCTTGCATGGCCATACATTGGACTGTGCAGAATCAGAATTTGCTAAAGTTCATGGTCTTGTACTCTTTCTAGATTGTTGATTCTCTATTTTATGCCACATTTTCATTAGAATTCTTCTCTTTCAAGTCCGTGAAGGCAATTATACTCTATAAACACAATTGAAATGAATTAACTACCAAATATATACCGAAAGTATAAAATATCAATCAAGAATACATTAAATGTAAGGTAAAAATAGAGGTAATTAACCATTTATCACTTAAACTGCTACTATTGGCTAGTCTACTAGATTAATTTTTCCCTTTTCTTGGGGAAGGGAAAAAACAATGAAAATATAAGTATTGCACTCAATGAGAAGAACATTTTTCCTATGAGTGATCATGCATTGGAAATTTATTTTCAATTTAAAGACCATTTTGGTTTATAGAACAAGTCATAAGTGTCCTATCTATATTCATACTCAACTATGCATAATGGATATTCTATAACA
This sequence comes from Erythroxylum plowmanianum, assembly GCA_025531925.1. NCBI lineage: Eukaryota > Viridiplantae > Streptophyta > Magnoliopsida > Malpighiales > Erythroxylaceae > Erythroxylum > Erythroxylum plowmanianum. The sequence goes on from JANVCQ010000004.1 coordinate 16,346,504, forward strand.
CTCTAACACAAGCATCACCCACATCAAAGTATAAGGTCCATTGTGACATTTCAAAGCAAGGCTTAAGCAAGACCTCTAATAGTCATTAAGGCATAAGTTCATCAATTACCATAATCATCAGCCACTTAACAAGATATCATTTCTTTGAACAAGCAACACTATATCAAACATAAAGCACATATGTAGCTTAATTTCTTTACACTTGGCCTTTATGAAGTTTTTATTCATTTCCATTAACTCTTTAACCAATTGATCCCTATTTTTTTGCCTAATTCACTTCACTAAGTTTATTACCTAAGCCACCTAACTTAGCATTAGTCTAAGGAAATTTGTTCAAATCAACTCACTTAGGTTTATTGATTAAGCCACCTCACCTAGGTTTAGTCCAAGGAAATTTCACTAAATCACCTTACTTAGGTCTATAGCTATAATTTCTCACTAATATGCCTAAGTCTACTGACTGAGGTCTCTTATTCATTTTTATTTAATCAATCCAATTATAACATATTTTAATGGAGGACATTCATTTTTTCACCTCACCCTCATTTTTTAATAAACAAATCAATTTCCACTCTAGCAATAAGTTCAAGGAACATGTCATAAAATTTCAACACAAGCTAATAATCAAAGCATCATTCCAACATAACAACATTAAAAACTTAACAAAATTTACATGAGTTTTCACATATTTCCTATACCATTTATTTCAAGTATCTCTCTCAATTCTCATAACTAACCTTTTCCTCGGATATTCACAATAAATTACCACAATACAAAATTAGTATATGGTTCACAGTACACAAAAAAAATCGTAAAGGCATAAATTTCAATAAGCATAACTTGAAAATTATTTAGATCTAAAAAAATTTTATACACTTATTATTCACATATATATGTAAAAATTGTTCACATTGAGAACCCTCCCAAATTCAATTCCTACAATCCCGAAATTATCTCCCAAAAACATAACATAGCTAATGTTGTAAAGCCCTGAACAACCTTAGGTAAATTAGTTGTATCTCTTAAACCATTATGAATTTACTCAAACAAATTTATGAATTATTACAAAGCATATAAACCAACAATTTTCATGTTTTAACTAACTTTTAAATTAGTTCTATAAGTCCTCAAATTGTAAGTATGCTCCTGGACTCAAGTTGAGTTCTTCTTGACAAACTAGTTTATGACATTTGATCGTATCTCTTAACCTATAAAATTTAGCCATTTTCCCTTTTATAGACATAAACTAGACAAGTATATATACAACTTTTAGGCTTTACAATTTTTCAAATTCTCAATTATTGACCCTGAAATAATTAGAGCACAATAGATCAATCATTCATGTTCAAAATAAAACAACTACACTTATTAACCTATATCTGACAAACTTTGCCATATTTCCTCAAACTCTTTTATAACCATTTAGAAAAAAACATAAACATTAAAATTGTGTATTTTAATGTGCATCAAATTTACTTTTATTCCATGTAACTTAAAGGTGTAAAATAGACCAGTTTATACCCACATCAATATATACTTGTCTAGATTTTCATTCCACTAATCATTTTCCTACCTAAAGCCCACATAAAAATAGCCATAAAAACCCAAAATTTTTAAAAAATTGATTCGTAAAGATCACTAAAAATTTAAATTTCGAAGGGGGTTTGAAAGGTATGCATTTCACTCACCCTTTTCTTGAATTTCTTCTTCCACTAAATTCTTCTTCTTGTTCCCTTAAAATTCTTCACAAATATTATGGCCTAAAACCTAGAAATTTCTTCCCCAAGGCTGATTTTCTTCTTCCTCCTCTTCTCTCTCTCTCTGTCTCTCATTATCAAATCTCCCTCTCTTTCACCTAAAAGATTCCCTTCTTTATTGCAAAAACTCGTCTTTATTTATCTTCAACCCTAGTTCACCAAAATTTTAAAAATTTCAGTTATGTTCCAAAAGGCAAAATCTCAACTATACCTTTAATAAGACTTCTTTAACTTGTTTTACTCCATATCCTTATTTGTGTATCCACTTTGTGTTTTTATTTTTCTAATATATATCAACTTATTTTAACACCTAATTAACACACTAAGGACCTCAAAATAAATTTTCTCTAATAATTGTAATTTATTTCACCTTTAATGTATTTTTCTTACAATTTATTAATTAACATCAATTTTCTTATTGCTCTAAAATTTTCAAATAACCTAAAACTTCCCAATTTCTATCAATTATTCTTAAATTTTATCCTTATTAAGCTAATGCTAATGAAAGGCAAATTTTCCTTTTATAAGCACCAAAATGCACACTTCATAATTCAAATTCAAGAAAAAATGTTAACCATATGAGAAAAACATAATTTAATGGGATTAAAAAGAAATTTAGGAAACTAAAAGAAAATTATGGGTGGAAGGGGTGTGATATAGTATAAAGTGTAGATATATCTCGAGTGATAAGGCAATTGGTTTTAGAATCAACTAATGGAATTGGAGAGACACTGGGATGTGCAAGTATGATTTGTATGGGAATGAAAGGGTGGCACATGAACACCTGAGCAACATTTGCTTAGGGAGGTGTAGCTGCACTTTCATACCATCTACGATATCTGTTTCTTGTGATTCTGAACCTGATTAGGGCCTTTATTCCTTCATTACGGCTTAAAGGAATTTTAAGTACATAGTGTTAGACTTGGTGTAAGGAGGGTTCCTATTTGTGGATTAGGTTAATTTTTAAGGAAAAATTAGCATAAAAAATATTTTAATGGCTTTAAAGGAGGATTTAATGGGAAATTAGATGTGAATGAAGTTAATTGGAAGAAATACATAAGAATATGAGGTTTAGGGTAATGATGATACTTTGATACTTATAACTTATATTTTTGTAAATAATGGCATTTAGTTATTTCCTTGGTTCTTCCTGTTGAGCACAATTCATTAGCTAAAGACTTGACTTGTTGAAGTTGTTGGGTAACAATCATATCATTTTTTTAAATCTTATAGTTCAATATATAGTTTTAGTCATTTTTTTTTAGAGATGTAGTCAAAAATATTGGCAAGAGTTAACCAAACTTCTTGAGAGGTTTTTAGAACAATGACATATTCAAAAAAATTTTCAATAAGAGAAGATAAAATATAAGACATTAGCATATGGTATTTTTGAAACTAGGTTTGATATTCGGGATTTGGAATAGGAGTATCTGAATAAGAAGAGGAAGCAGAAGTGGTTGAAGGAGGAATAGCTTTTAGAGGTGGAGTTGAATAACCATCAAATTTTGTAATTAATAATAGATAAAAATTATGTTTTCCATTCCAAATATTTTTTATTCAATTTGATAGAAAAAGTGTGGTGTGTAGAAGATGATGAGGAAGGATTTGTGGAAGTCCCCATGGTTATGTCTTTTATACCATAAAGAGTATTTGGAAAAAACTCTGATCTAGTATTTTATGTAATGAAAGAAATATATGCAATATATATGATAATGTTGCAACAAACATATATGTACATATTGTGAACTAAACAGATATGTATATACCCCACTAAAATATATACAATGTACATGATAATATTGTAACAAATAAATATGTATATATTTTGAACTAAACATATATATATATATATATACCCTACTAAAATAGATATGTATATGCACCACTAAAACATTAAAAAAAGAAATAAATCTTACGCTACATATTTTGTAGATGGTTCAAAACATGTTTGAAAATTATGCTTATACATACAACATTATTATGATGTATGGGAATAGATATTTTAATGGTGGAAGATCCCTACATTTGTCACTTATAGTATAAAAGGTTTTAGCATTCAAGTAGTAATGTAGTTAGTGATAACTTTATAAATAAATATAACAATCACTATTTCAGCTAACTCTTTAAGCAATATAAACAATAAATAAACATTTTATTTTAAAATAAGAAATAATTTATTGGAAGAGATAGTTCTCGTTATCTGAACTAAAACTTATGAGTGGCTTAACTCATTTTGACAAAACTTTTGATATCTCTCTCCTATCTTGGATGGTCTCTACCAACTAGTAATTGATTCGCTTCCTTTGGATGATTTCTTCCTATAAACTTAGAACAATCAACTATAAATTTTTTTATATTTTCCTCATATTCCTTTTGTTGGAAAATCAGGGGGTACTCAATCTTAGGCATAGTAAAGTAAGGGCAAAACTTTTTTTATTTTTTGAAAAAAAGTATAAATGTAAATCGAACCTTATTCTTTTTCAAACTATTTCCAAAACTAGCTCATTCCAATCACTGTAGATGCAAACTTATCAGATATTAGAAATATCTATATGAATATATTAAGAAAACTCCATAAGTGATGAAGAGAGGGTAGGCAAGAGGTTCTAACTCTTTTAAATACAAACTTTAATTATGTCAAAATAAGATCCACTATCTCAAGTTGATCCTTATTTATTAAATATCTTATATTTAATTATGAAGTTTCTTAAATTTTATTTCAAGCCCAACTTGATTAAAATAGTTTTTTCTCTCTTTAGCTATTCTTTAGATCTGACCTATTAGGTTTCTAAATATTTTAGCAATGGATAGAAATTGTAAGCCTAAATCATATTCAAGATTAGATAAACTAACTCCTTTAATTTATCTTTAATTCCTTAATTAAATAATATATATCTATAAATCAAGATTGACATCTAGCAACCTATCATGTCTACCTAAATATTAGGAATTTCAAAGTGATTTTGACCAACAATTTTGTACATAACTTTTTTGTGTAAGTCAATCCTTTAATCAATCAATGTTTTGATTAAACATAGAGTATAAAATCAGTGTCTACTCTATTTGATTTCAATAATATTAGTTCTTTACTATTCATTATTAATTCAATCAATAACATTTGAGAATTATTCATAAAGTTCTAATCCACCTTAGCCAAGGATTTTCTGATTCAATACTAATCTAGAACAATGGAATATTCTCCTCATCGTTTTAGGGTGATAAATTATATATCAATCACTCAACTACCTCTATATAGTTTATATTATTCTAATAATTGTCAATTTAGCTACCCTTGACAAATATAGGTTATAAGTAGTATCATTATAACAAATAATCTCTATATCAAATATTCAGGGATCTCAAGGCAAATGATCAATTATACAATCATCATAATGAGAAGTTTCATAGACATACAAGTAATATCCTAATTAGAATTCTCATACGGGTTAGTTTAGTGGATTTTTTCTTTAACAAGTACCTATATATTTGTTTAAGTATCTTTATACTTAGTTTATGAGATATGGCTACTTCTTTCATGAAAAAGAAACATAACAAGTGCTAGTATTTATACTCTATTAATGTTCAATATCAATAATATATCCACTAGGAACAATTTAAGAATACTATTTAAATGTAGCATGAATCTCAAAATTATAATTGATTTATCATTTTATTCGTAATATACATTTATTCCATGGACTTTATCATATATATTTGAATATGTATAATATAAAGAATTCTTTTAAATAATTATGTTAAGAAAATTAAAACCAATAAATTAAATGTGGGGCATAAATTAATAATTTTCTACTTGCACTAAGTCATTCGTTTAAATATCTTGTACCATATCTTTATATGATGATCGTAGTATTGTTGGGATAGATTTTTAGTGAGAGAATTCTGCAAGATTCCTTATAGTGAGAACTTGCCTAAATTTTACAAAATTTATCTTAATTTTCATCATAATTAGGAGAAATTGTCTAAATACAAACTTAGATCTTTGAATAGACATTATTTCTTTTCATATGCCTAATGATTATAATGTTCTATAGGGCATTACCATATGAAATTAATTCTAACATAGGCTTGAATTCAAATATCAACTCATAAATACATAGAATAATCAAAATATTTAATACTTCATAAGTATCAAATATCTCAAATACTAAACATTTTAGTATATTATCTATATTATTATATTAAAATGTATCTATCTCTATAGATCTAATTCCTAAAATTATGTTATTAGTTTTTCATATCTAATTAGAGTTCTTTTCAGACTATCATATATCAAAAACTAAAAACATAAATTTTTGTTCTCTAAAAAGATCATATCCCTACACACTCCTATTAAAAATTGTAAATATAATTATACTAATCTTCTTGTAGACATGATAAATTTACATTCATATCCAAAATAAACTCTTTAAATTTATAACAAAGTGAGTTTTTCATTATCTCGTAATATTTTAACTATATGTTAGTCATATCAAAAAAGGTATTAATTGTAATTAAATATATTGTCTTGAGATTTGAACATTTTCAAATTTCATCTTACTCCTACTATTTATCTTGAGAACCATTTTCTTTTAAGTATTCATTAAACAAAAATTTTGTTCGTTATTTTTTGTAAAATTATATCCCACTCTTCTAAATATCTTATTACTTTATATTATCCAACTTAGTTTTAAACTTATTAGATAATATATGCTTAAACTAAGTATCTCTAAAATCATTAACTTTACTTTTTCAAAATCTTACAATTTAATAGATAAAATAAAATCTTGATAGCTCATTTAATTAGAACTTTCGAAGGCAAGTTGTTGTATTAGGCATCACTTTAGAAGAAGTAAATTTTATACCATATAATAACTCATAATATACAATCATCCTTACACAAATCTATACCATTATGAAATTTGGATGTGTAGGTATTCACTAGAGAATCTAGTTCCTTTTATATAAATAAGAAAATTTAAATCTCATCATATTGATCTTTTTAACATGCTTAAAACATTCTCAATATTTATTTTTAGTTAGATTTAAATAATTTGAAATTTTTAAAATTTTAAATTCATATTTCATTTAATATACATGGCTATATCATATAAAGTCATCAGTAAAGAAAATTAATACAAGTATTCCTCCGCTATGAATTTTTATTGCATCCAACACATAAAGTAGGTAAAATTTAACTATTTAATACCATCATATTCCTTTTACCAAAGGTTGATTCAGTTATTCTTCAATCCAATAAGTTTCATATAATTCATAATCAAAGGATACATATATCATAATATGAAACTTTATGATTCTCATGTGTTGATTTAACCAACATGGCATAATAAGATAATCTAAGTTATCTAACTTTGAATTCTTTCCACTTATGTTAAGCATAAGTTTCACTCAATACAACAAATATAACCTATTGGTATAAAATTGGTTCAACTACTTTTACTCAACAAAATATTTCTTATCATGCCTTGAACATTGTAATAATGTTGAATCTAAATCCAATGTCAAATACTTACAAGTAAAATTTAAAATTGCATATATGATCACCATTATATTTTGCATGAGTAAGAAAAGTCATGCAAGCCTTTTTTTCTAATGATAACTACTATCATACTATAGCAAATGCTTTTAACTATCATTTATATTTATACTTTTGATAGGGTAAATGAAATTTTTAATCAAGCTAATATGCATTTAAAATTAACTATATAAAACTACTTGTATTGTACTATCATGGTATTGACATTCATATTACATGTTTTCATTAGAATTCATAAGATAGTAGTCAAATTAATTGTCATTACATTTTTTCCATTTATGTTATATTGACAATTCTCTAAAACTTTGTTACCAAATCCTCAATAAGGATTATAACCAAATCATATAATGTAAATACAACTTTTCTATCTTTAAGAACTTTTCCCAAACCTAACTCATGTCTAAGAAGTTTGGTTTGTTAAAACATAATATCAAATATACTAAGCAAAGGTAATTTCTACTTAAAAATTAAAAATATAAGAAAAGCAAGTAATAGGTTATATACCATGACAATCAAATTATATTAGGATTTTAATCATGTATTTAGGTATTCATACTATTTTATTAGAAATAATGACCTTTACTACTATTTCAAAAATATTCATCTAATCTCTCTAGTGAGTTAGTATCTTATTTAAATTTAGTTTATTTTGAGTCTATTAATAAACTAACTAAACTTAAATTAGGTAGATAGCATCCTTATCAATCAAATTTCATGTGACTCTTAGATCCTTTAGGTAACAATTCTCGAAAAAAATATCTCATATTTTATTCCTAAACCTACGTCATAATTCGTGTGATCATGAGTCACTCATCCAAATTATCTAAATGATCATGAGTTACTTATACAAGTTAAGAAGCACCCAATAACTTAAAATAAAATATATTCAAACTAAAGAGGTCTTTAGTCACTCAACAAGCCTTACGTTAAATAGAATTCTAGTTCAATGCTTAAATAATGGAAAGTAACAATCACATTCTTAACATGCAACTAATATTTTTATAAGAAGTTTAATTTTGTTGGTATCATAGAAAACAAAACTTAAAATAAAATATATTCAAACTAAAGAGGTCTTTAGTCACTCAACAAGCCTTACGTTAAATAGAATTCTAGTTCAATGCTTAAATAATGGAAAGTAACAATCACATTCTTAACATGCAACTAATATTTTTATAAGAAGTTTAATTTTGTTGGTATCATAGAAAACAAAATTTATGTAAATTTTCATACATACAAATATATCATGCCCAAATAAGATCAAATAATACAATTTCTTATACAAATATGATCAAATGATAGGCATAAAATTTCAAGATTTACCTTATTCTAGTTATTGATCTTTATAATTCAAAATAGCACTTCTAACCCTTTGGATAATAAAAATAGATTAAAGTTACTAATTTTTAAATGAAATAAAATTCTATTCCAAATATAAATTTAATTTGATTTGAAATAATTTTAAATTCAATCGGAAACTATTTCTAATTATCTTGTCTACTTTAATAAAATTATTTTAAAATAATTTTCAGTAAACTAGTCTTCTTAATTATTATAATTGAGAAAATTTCTTTTTGAAATTTTATAAGACATTATAATTCAATTAGATAAATATTTCTAATCTATTTAGAAATAACTTTTCTTTAATTGGAAAACTATTTTGTAATATTAAAGAAAATTAGTTTCAACATTAAACAAAACATTTCATATTTAATTAAGAAAATATTTAAAATTACGTTTTAAGGATTAGCTTCTAAATCAATTAGAAAATTATTCCTTAATAAATTATCATTAAAAAATTTAATCAAGAAAAATATTTCTTAATAAATTAAAAAACTTATTATTCAAATTGATAAAAATAATCTCTAAATAAAATATAATAATAATACTCAAAATAAATAAAATAATAAATTTTAATTTATCTCAATCAATTAAAAATAAATGAACATTAGTTAAGAAACTTTTTTTAAATTTTAAGGAGTCTAGTTAATTGATTTCAATCTAACTGAAATATAATTAATTTTCATCTCAAAAAAATTTTCCACAAATTAAATTAGGAATAATTTTAATTATTAATCATAATCATATTTTGAATATAAATACTTTAATTATCATATTAAGTTTTTAATTTTAAAACTTTTTTAAATTATATTTGGTAATTAGATTAAGTTACAAATACATTATTCTATGCTTGGAACAATTTTATTGAGATTTTAGGATTCCTATTCAAGAATCAAACATCCCTTATCTAGTTTGATTATTATTTTATTGATGTTAGGAAAATGGGCCTTATCTTATTCTTAGAATATGATATCTTTATACCTAAACATACCTCTTCTTCTTCCTTAGAAAACCTAATTCGAAACCCTAGCTACTGCCTTTATTACACACCAACTATTGCCACCTATAGACAGAAATAACTCTCCTTACTAGTTTGATTCAAGCTTCCATGCATCTCTGGCAACAACACAGAACAATAACAATCCCAAGCTTCACAACCCAAAACTCAATCATTCACAATTCCATTAACCTTATCACTTCACCTTATTTCACTCAAATGCCATACTAATTTTGGATTTTATATGGAACTTATGATGTTGCTAAGCTCCCTACCTATTTTCCTTATAATGAGTCAAAGAAAGAATGAAGAGAGGCTAAATGACCTAGTTTGAGATTCTTCCCCAAGCTTGTTTCCAATACTTTTGGGTTTGAAAAATATGTTAGAACTTTTCAAATTTTATATCGCTTAAGGATTTTAGGGCATTCATATAAATTTCTTTAGATTTTCGTTAAATTTAATTCAATCATAAGATTAGGATTTTCATTTTCAATTCCAAAATTCATATCTATAATAATCAAAAACAAAATCGATGTTATAAAATAAAAGATGACTCTAATACTACTATTGAAAAATTGGGTGGGATTCAATTGTATACGTAACATAATAAAAATGAAACATTTTAGCTTAATCTTTTAAAAACTAAATATAATCAACGAAAACATTTTAGCTTGATCTTCTAAAAACCAAGATCCCTTAAATTCTATAATATAATCAATGAATGAACCATAATAAATGTAAATTTTTCCTTATTATATAGCTTAATCATTTTTTGTTGTTTTCTTTAAACCATTTTTAAAACTAGTTCAGCACAACTATCATAATTGTGTACATACCTGGCTTCTAACAGTATGCACATGAACGTATTGAGAGAACTCCATAAATAGTGTAGAGAGGGTAGGCAAAAAATGTTAACTCATTTAAAGTTTAGCTTATTTGTAATAAGGCTTAGACCTTAGAGTAATTTAGTTAAAATAAATTTTAATGTCATTTAAACTTTAATTATATTTATAATTAGTTCTAATTAAATATCATTTGGGTTCAAATAAGATTTAAAATATCATATTTTCCTTATTTTTTAAATATCTTATATTTTATCCTAAAATTTCTCAAACTTTATAATCAAATCTAGCTTGATCAAAATACCTTTTTCTCCCTTCAACCATTCTTTATCTACGACCTATAATACTTTTATTAACAATAGATACAAATTATAACCTTAAATTATATTCATGATTAAATAAAATTAAAATCTTTTAATTTAACTTTAATTTGATAATTAAACAATTTATATCTATAGATCAAGATTGGTATCTAGCAATACATTTTGATCACCCAAATATTAAGAATATCAAAGTAGTTTTGACTAACCCTTCATACATTATTTTTGTATTAGTTAATCCTTTCACCAGATAATGTTCTGACTAAATATGGAGAATGAAGTCAATGTCTACTTTGTTTGAGTCCATTTATGTTAGTTCTCCATTGTTAATAATTTCTAAATAAACAATAACTACAAACAAGGAAACATTCTCTGTACTTACTTTATCGATCACTCAACTACTTCCCTATAGTTTATGCTATATCTAGTAACTACCAATTTAATTACCCCTAACAAGGATAGGTCATAAGTAGTAACAAAATATAACAATACCTATATGAGATACTTTAGAGATCTTAAGTTAAAATGATAACATATACAATCATCACAATAAGAATTTTTGTAAATATACATCAATATTCCAAATAGAATTCTTATATGAAGTTAGTTTAACGAACTTGTTTTTTAACAAACAAAGATATGTTTGTTTAAGTATCTCTATAAGTTATTCTATGAGATTGATTACTTTTTTCATAAGGAAGAAACATAATGTATATTAGTCTTTGTTAATGTCTAGTTTCAATATAATATCGATTAAGAATAATTTAGGAATAGTGTATAAATGTAATATGAATCTCATAATTAAAATCTCAACATAATTTCATTTGCAATGTGTATATATCCTATAAACTTTACTATATACATTTGAATGTGTATAAGACAAAGAATGCATTTAAATAATTATGTCTAAAAAATAACTAACCAATTAGCTATAAACTATAAATCAACAACTTAAAAATTTCTAGAGTAGATGATCTTTTCAAACTTCATTTAATATGTGACATTATGACTTTTTGAAATTATTTTACTACAAACTTATTAGGTTTAAAAAAACTACTAATTATCTTTAAATAAGTTTGCCTTGTAAAAATAACTATTATAGAAAATTAGCTTCATTTTAGTAAATCTCTTCCTTATTCAAAACAAGAGCATTCATCAACATTATAAGAGAGAAGATAAAATGGAAGCTATAAGTATGATGTCGACCACAAATTGAACTAATGAAAGCTTAGATAAATTGTTGTTAAATGATAATTGATTTAGTTACCTTAAATGAGAACATTTTTTAGTGGAGATCAAAACTTTGGAACCAATTCTAAATTCTATAATATTTAAGTGATTGAAAAATTATATTCATACACATATATCATGATTTTATGTATACTTTTGCATCAATTATTTAAAATATGCTTGTATGATTAAGCTTTACTAGATTGAAGATACCAACATATTAATTTTGATAAGATTTTAAGTTTTTTTACTTTTAAAGTCAAAAAAGTAGGTTATAGTAAAAGTGAAATATTTCATAATGTACCTTTCTTTAGTTTGTCTGGCATATACACATCAAGTTTAACTAAAAGGGCTCATAAAAATTTTCTACATGGAATGTTTAACTTTAATGGATAATTAAACTTGTGAAAAGCTAGACTAAAAATATTATTACATCTTTGATCTTCAATTTAAATCCTTAGTAATGTATGAAAAACCTATACATAACATGTGGCTCATTAATAATTTTAGTTTTAATAATATTAAGTTCTAAATACTAATTGGTTTATTTGAATAAATAAGACAAGATTTTGTTTTAAACTTACCATTTGATGGGAACGGTTATTATATCCTTATTTCACATAAATTAGTTATCTCTCTTGGCACATATCTTCTTTACCTTTTCACTGTCAAAAAGTAGGATTATTAAGGGAAAGAAGAGAGAAATCAAGTTTCTCTTTATCCAATCACTTGGCAAGGTTTTTTCTTAATTATGATTAATTAAACTCATAGATCAAGGTATGTAATTGATGTTTTATATTTTGACATAAAACATAGAATTTTGAGATTTGGATTAAAGGACTATTGTAATTATGTCTATATAATAAATTGTGCTTACATGTGGTATAAAAGCCTAGTTCTAAGTTCTACGATTTTCCTATTAAAGATATGTTTATTTCATATTGTTTCTATATAATTGCTTGTTGAATTTACTGGGTTATCAAAATTTATTTGTGTTTCATATTTATAATTTTTGAATAAAACTAAAGTTTGCACTTGTAAGATTAGACTTTATAACATTTTTCTTTGATTTCCATGTATGGATTTATAAAGAGATGGTTTTATGAAAGAAGATGGCTTTATGGAATATGTTGCTCTTCTATTTATGTGTATGCATTGAAGAATAAATGGGTCAAATTAAGCAAGCCTTTATGGGTTGGAATTATTAGCAATACTATTTGTTACCAAGGTTACATATAAGCATTAATATTTTTGTTTCATTTTATCAATTTCCATGCATATACATATTAAGTTTATTTGTTTAGAGATTGTATTATAAGTATTGCATAAAACATGGATGAAGTTTAATATTATTTGAAAGTTGTCGAACCCATATATGTGAGGGTTATTTTTTTATTAGTATTGTTATTTTAAATGATGTAAGTGGGCATATGCATTGATGATCAAAGTATGACCTATTTATTCATATACATAATTTTAATATTCATATTTATGATAGTTTGTTAGACACCAAAATGGCCAAGCTTTAATGTTGATAATTTGTTAGACACCAAAATGGCTAAGTTTTAATGTTTAATGGATATTAATTTACGAAAAAATTTAATTAAATTACTCATGATTTATGGATGCTTACTAAGAAAAATGATAAAATGAATTCATGGGTAGTTAAACTTCACTAATTATAAAATATTTCAGTATTACCCAAATGTTAATTAATTAATTGAAGTGTTATTTTTATTCTTAGAATGAATGTGTTTAATATATCCAAATAAAGATTGTATGTTTATTGGAGGTATATTTAATTAACAATTAAGTAATATAAAATTAGTCTCATTATTGTAATTATGGTATGTCTTATAATCGCCCAAAGGAGATCTTAGATATAAACTAAATGTTTTATATGGAATAATTGTTTTGAATCTGATTTAAGTTTTATGACTCAAATAATTAATATGTGAACATTCTATTATGTTTTGTAGTTTTTGTTCCTATTAACTTTAATTTGGTTGCTTCATCTATTCCATCCTTTAATGGATTAAATTATTCGTACTGGTGTGAATAAGTCCAATTTCACCTTAGTGTATTGGGTCTTGATTTGGCACTCCAAGTTGAGAAACCATCTACTATTACTAATGCAAGCAATGTCAATGAGAAATATTTCTATAAGTCTTGGGAAAGATTGAATAGAATAAGCTTAATGTTTATGGAAATGATTGTTGCTAACATCATTGAGGCAGCTCTTCCTAACACTGAAGTTGCTAAAGAATTTATGAAATTTGTGGAAGAGAATTTTCAAACTGTTAATAAGTCACTTACAGGGACATTAATGGCTAACTTGACCACTATGAAGTTTGATGGTTCACAAAGCATGCATGAACATGTCACTGAAATGACAAATATAGCAACAAGACTAAAGGCATTGGGAATGAATGTTGATGAATTTTTCCTAGTATGGTTCAATATAATTCTTTACGTCATGAGCAGTTTGGGCCATTATAAATGAATTATAAGACTATAAAGGATAAGTCGAATGTGAATGAATTGACCAATATGCATGTTCAAGAGGAGACAAGGCTTAAGAATCAGGGGACCAATAATTTGGTAGGACATCAAGGAGTTGTAAAAAAGCCCAAAATGAATTATAGCAAAGGCAAGGGCAAGCAAAGACCACTTAAAGTTAATTAATCCTCTAGTCATATTTGTAAGAAGTCATTTTGCAAGAAAATTGGGCATTATCAGAAATATTGCATAAAACATGAAGCTTGGTTCGAAAAGAAAGGTAAGCTTGATGCTTTAGTATAAAGGTAAGTTTAATGCTTTAGTATGTTTTGAATCTAATTTGGCTGAAGTTCCTAACAATACTTAGTGGATCGATTTTATTTGTACCACTTATGTTTTGAATACCTTGCAAGGATTCCTTACAACCCAAATCACAAACCTAAACAAAAATTTATTTTGATAGGGAACTGTGTCAAATTTCCAATTGAAGCCATAAGAACCTATCATTTGATTTTAGATTATGGAAATCATTTAGATTTATTGTAGACACTTTATGTACCTTATGTTTCCCAAAATTTAGTTGGTTATACTTTTAAATTTGGGAATATAAGTTTCATTTTATTGAACAACAATTTCCTTATTGGTCCTGGTAATCTTTATGATGGCTTATATTGTTAAGGACCCATGGTTTATACATCACATGCATATCATGGAAATGGAAGTATCAGAATCTAAATCCAACCCTACAACATCCCTAAAATCCAGAATCTTGGATGCAAGCATACACAAATTATAACATGAAATCAAAATCCAGAATCTTGGATGCATGCATACACAAATTATAACATGAAATTTCAACACATGTATATTTGATAATGCTCCTCTTTTGATTAATCTTCTCCTTGTTTGGGTTGTAGCAAACACCAAACACCTTCTTTGATCACTCAAGGACACGTAAAGATGAAGAAAAATAGTGTGTAAGGGTGGTTAGAGCAATAAACAAGATGAGTTCTAGTAGATGCTCAAATATAAAGATAGATCAAGATTATGTTGCATGCAATTAGATTCATGCAACAATCACTTAAATTACATAAACAAGACTCATGACCACTTCTGCCTAACTTCAAAACACTTCCACTTATCATCTTACTTAAGTGTGTTTTAATTTATTAGTGCATGTGTACATAAGTGCAGAACTCAGTATGCATCATATGTTGTCCCTTAAATCACGATCGTAGCCTATAAGCCACGATCATGGCCTACTTCAATGATAGATATGCATAATTTGTTTTTCATCCAATCTTTTATGCATGTGACTCTTAGGTTCCCAATTATTTTGGGCACTTAAATTAACTCTTAATCTAAGCAAATCATGGACGGTTTTAAGCCACTTGAATTAACTTACAATTCAAGAAAATTATGAAGGGTTTCATAATGCCAATTTACCAAAATATTAGTGGATTAACATATAAACTCTTCGATAGTTAATTATCTGACTACAAACCTTTCCATAGACAATTTTTGTGTAATTCATCCGTATAACATTCTATATCCCACTTGGTTTGGCGTATGGGCTATGTGTTAACTCCCAATAGACTAACTATATCACATCTAGTCTATATAATGTTAATTCTTATCTTAAGATCTCATTACTCTATATGTCATTGAAGACTCTTTTCATGACATATAACTGCTTTGGTTAGAGATTCCTGAGTAATGAAGGTATCATGTCCATCTATCGAGAGTGGTGAATCCTTTATTAGCTACCTAATTAACTTCGAATACCAACAGGTATACCCAATCACCACCTTATGAGCAACCTTGTCTTGAGGTAACAAGGAATGATGTCAAAGTACAGGATTAGTATCCAAGATATCCTTGAGTATCTCAAGTCTAAGGATATTTGCACCATTATTGTAATGAGATTAATCATTGACATTTGATAGATCATCCATATGATAATATCATAGTGGGTCTTCCAATGTACTTACTAGTTTTAGTAAGCATCCACATACTTACTACTTTTAGTAAGCATCCACATGTACTTGATAGATCATCCATATGATAATATCATGTCTTATTAATCTTATGACTAGGGATAATTTAGATACTAACATAATTGTATATGATAGGAATCTCATTGTCATGATCTCATCATGATTTCCTTTATGTTATATTTTGTATCATGGACTTCATTAATTCAATTTAAGATCGACATCAATCCTTAAATAAATGAACATCATATTAATGAAAAATTGCCTTTCACATTATTAATCAAAATAAAGTTTGAACAAAAGTGCTAAAGGTGATTACCTTTAAAACACTAGTCTAACAATCGCCCACTTACACTAAAGCCAATTTCCTTTGTATTTAATACCATAAGTGAGTACACTAGAATCAAATTTCATTTGAGGAAGTGGCTTAGTTAAAGGATCATTGATGTTATAATTTATGGACACTCTCTCTATCTTCTCATCACCTCTATCTATCTTCACATCACCCCCTATCAATTATCTCCATAATTAGGGGATATCTCCTGAGTATGTGCTTGGACCATTAACGAGACCATGGTTCCTTGCCTTGAGCAATAGCACCATTGTTGTCATAGTACAATAGTATCGAGTCTACAATGCTCACTCCAAGTTCCATAACGAATTTCTTGATCCAAATAGCTTCTTTTACCACTTCTGTAACTGCAATGTACTATAACTCAGTCATTGAATCTGCAGTCTTCTCTTATTTGGAACTCTTTCAACTGATTACTCCCCCATTTAGTGTGAAAATGTAACCTAACTGTGATTTGGAGTCATCCTGGTCAGATTAAAAACTGGCATCTGTATGTCTGAATATATCCTTAGTCTTTCTTAAGTACTTTAGGATATTCTTGACAGCCATTCAGTGACACTCACCAAGATCTAATTGATATCTGGTCATAAGACTTAGAGTGTACAATATATCAGATCTTGTACATAACATAGTATATATGATTGATCTTATTGCCAAAGCATATAGGATCATACTCATACTAGTCCTCTCACCTTGTGTCTTAAAACACGTAGATTTCGAGAGTTTTATCCCACGAGTCATAGGAAGAAACCCTCTCTTGGGCTGCTCCATGCTAAACCTCATTAGTACTTTTTCTGTGTGTGTAGACTATGAAAGACCTACAACTTCCTCAATCTATCTCTATAAATCTTTATTCCTAATATATAAGTTGCTCCTACAAGGTCTTTCATAGAGAATTTCTAGGATAGTCAAATTTTGACTGATTGTAAACTTGAGACATCATTTCCTATTACTAATATGTCATCCACATATAGCACAAGGAAAATGATAGGACTCCCGTTAACCTTCTTGTATTGACAAGGTTCATCCAAATTTTGTAAGAAACCAAACTCTTTGATTGTTGCATCAAGTTAGGTGTTCTGACTCCTAGATGATTGTCTCAATCCATAAATGGAAATTTGAAGCCTGCATACCCTTTTCCATCTTTGGATATGAAGCCCTAAGGTTGTATCATATACACATCCTTAACTAGGTTTCTATTCATGAAAGCCGCCTTCACATCCATTTGCTATATCTCTTAGTCATAATGAGTAGCAACGGCTAGGAGTATTCTAATGAATTTAAGTATGGCTATGGGACTAAATATCTCATCATAGCTAACTCCTTGTCTTTGATGATAACCTTTAGCAACTAGCCTCACTTTATTAGTAATCATATTACCATCTATGTTGATTTTCTTCTTGAAAAATCCCTTTGCACCTATCTTGAGTCAAGAGGACTTCGCTTCTATTAATTTTGCTGACAACCAAATAATAATAATCTTAGAAATGTATGAACTATTTTGATAAATTTGTTAAGTGTGAAGAAAAATGTAAGTAACACGTAGTCAACTCAAAAGGTGTGCGGTCAATGCCAGATGAAGCGCCACACTAGATGAAGCATGATACTAGACAAAGCACTACACCAGACGAAGCACAAGAACAAACGAAGTGATATAATAGATGAAGCGAAATAACAAACAAAACGTAGTAAAAGAAGAAGCATTATTCCAGACGATACAAAAAGAAGATATTCTAGAACGTCAGATAGTTAGTTAGTTGGAGTTAGTTATAAGACTCAACTAATGACTGTTTCTAAAAGATTCAAGAAGTAGTTTTCAAGAAGATAGTTAGAGACTTAGGTTATAAATACTAGTTCTACTTGAAGACTAAAATAACAAATGCTTTTACATTGGCAAAAATTATGTATTCAAAGTGTGAAAGAAGTGAGTGAATACATCTGTAGCCTAAAGCTCAAAAATACTTTTCTTAGAGAGAGAAAGGAAGGCTAGATCCTAGAGAGCCTAATATAGCTGATAAAGAATACTTTGTGAGAGAGACCTAAAGAGGCTTTACAAGTGTAGAAAGAATACTTGTAAAGTTAGAAAAGCATAGTGAAATCTTAGACTAACTCTGAGGACTGGAAGTGGCCCAAGGTTTGGGGTAAACTAGTATAAAATCGCAGCATCTATTCTCTAACCCTTATCTTTTAATTTTCTTGTTGTCAAATGAGTAGATAATATTACTTGAAATTGCATTGCTTATCAACTTTAGCAAACTATTTTAGTAATCATTTGAATTTTCGTAAAGAAATTTAAGAAGTCTCAAAAGATTAATATTTTCGAAAAAAATTACACAATTCAACCCCCTTCTTGTGTAGTTTACATATCATATTGGATTTCTCTATTAACAAGTGATTTACTTAAGTTGGTATCAGAGCGAGGTTTCCAAGAAACATTGTCACAAAGTGGGGACAAAGATCCATAGCTGAATCACATGTTTTTATAGCTAAGGTGCCTTGGTCACAAGACCTCCTGCATTCAATGGTGAGGATTATCATTATTGGAAGGACAGGATGCGGCTCTTCATAGAATCCACACATATTGGCCTATGGGATATCATTGAGATTGGTCCATGTACACCAACAGGTGATGAAGGCAATATCATCTCTCTTGACAAATGATCAGTCGATCAAAAAGCTCGATTTTAGTTGAATTCAAAGGACAAGTTCTTTCTAAGTGGTGCCCTAAGCAGAAAAGAATATGACAAGGTTCATTGATGCGTATCTACAAAGGAGATGTAGGACACATTAACCATTGCACATGAAGGTACAAATCAAGTGAAAGAGTCTAAGATCAGTATTCTTATTCATTAGTATGAGCTGTTCAAGATGAACGATGAGGAGACTATTAATAAGATGTTTGGACGATTTCAAACAATTATTAATAGACTTAAAGCTCTTGGGAGAATCTACGAAAATCAAAATCATGTTAGAAAGATTCTCAGAAGTTTACCTAAAAGATGGAGACCCAAGGTTACAGTAATACAAGAGGCCAAGGACTTAAGCAAGCTGAACCTAGAAGAATTGCTTGGTTCACTGAAGATACATGAAGTAGAGCTTGATGTAGAAGATAAACCTAAAAGAGATAAGTATATCACATTAAAGGCTGGTCAGAAGAATCAAAAGAACCATAAAAATAAAAGCACATCTTCAAAAGCATTAAAGATTGAAGAAATCAAGAATGATGATGCCAGTGAATCTGATCAAGATTCAAGTGAAGATGATGATGAACTATCCTTCATTTCAAAAAAGATAAGGAGGATATGGAAAAAGAAATAGAAAGGAAATAAAGATTTTTCTTTTAAGAAGAATAGGAAAGACGAAGCCAAGAATGAGAAAATGTCAATCATCAGCTATAAGTGCAACAAACTAGGACATTAGAAGTCTAAATGTCCACTGCTCAAAAGAAAACATAAGAAAAGTATAGAAAACAAAAAGAGCATGATAGCAACGTGGGAAGATTTGGACTCATCCAAATCTGACTCCGATTTAGAAACATCAGAATAAGCAAATATATGCTTGGTAGCTGAAAAAGAATGCAACGATGAGGTCACTTCTAACTTTAATGATCTTCAAGAGGCATATTTAGAATTGTTAGAAGATTCGCATGCTATATTAAAGTAATATAGGATTATGAAAAAGAAATTTGTTGAAAGCTTGAAGAACACAGAAGTGTTAGAGAAAGAAAGCATCTACCTTAAGAAACAGGTAGACGATATGAAAAAGAAAGTAATTATAGATAGATTTGAGGACATTAATCAACTAAAACAAAGGATTAATAGTCTTTCAGCAGATTTATCAATATTTACTAAAAGTACTAAAAGGAAGAATGATATGATTAGAAAATATAGACATCTAAAGGATAAGAGTGGTTTATGGTTTACTAATAGTAATGTTAATAAGAGTTTTGTTCCTAGTAGAAAGAAAAAGAAGCAATATTCTTATTATTCAAGGAATTATTGTAAGTCTTACCTCAAGGACCTAAGAAAATATGGGTACCTAAGAAAGACATAATATATATTGTAGATCTCCCTTCTTGAAAAAAGTAACTAGCACCAATGATACTTGGACAGTGGATGCTCACGACACATGACGGAAAGAAGGTCTATGTTCCTAGACCTCCAAAATAAGAAAGGAGGATCAATAACTTTTGAAGACAACCAGCAGGGCAAAATAGTTGGAATTGGAAAAATTGGTAAAGATTCATTTATGTCTATTGATAATGTTTCGCTAGTTGAAGGATTAAAGTATAATCTAATTAGTGTAAGTCAATTATGTGATTCTAGTTTTGAAGTATCCTTTAATCAAAATTCTTGTATAGTCAAAAACAAGGATGGTTCCATATTCTTTTCTGCCAAGAGACGAAATAATCTTATAAAATTAACTTAGATGATTTGAAAAGTCAAAATATTTCATGTTTTATATCAACAGATGAGGAAAAACTGATTTG
>JANVCQ010000004.1:16367975-16381123 GCA_025531925.1 Erythroxylum plowmanianum
AAGAAGAAGAAGAAACCCACGAAGAGAAAGGAAGGAGAAAGCTTCGGATGGGATGAGAATATAAGAGATTTGTCTTTATTTTAAGAACTATCGTGAATGTCTAGGGCAACTTGGATGAGCTTTAAGTAAACTATTAACTTGGTGGCATGTTAGGCAAGTGACACATGTCACTTGCCACATGTCAACCTCTCATTTCTCCATTTAATTTTTTTTCCAACTCGGTTCCAATTTCTACTCCAATTTCTCGTCAAATACCAACGGCTTAAATTCATAATTCCTAACATCATTTATCTAAATTTCCAATGCCACTGGACAGACATTTCTAGTACCGGAAATCCACTCAATCAGCCACTTGTCAATTTTTTCGGTCCGGAACTTTTCCCTGAAAAATTCCAAAAAAATTCTTAAAATTCCCCAAAAATGGAAAACACACAAAAATCCACTCCAATTAATTTTTCAAACACAAACAACACAAATTTCACAAAAAATTTCATTTAAACACATATGCCGGGAAATGTCAAGAATGCATTTACAATCATGTGCATGTGCAAAAATTGCCATTCATATTTATTTGGCGACCATATTACGCATGAACGTACCGAGATAAGTTTACACACTCATAAGTCCCTAAAAATTACCATTTTATCCTTCCCATCGGTGATGGGATGTTACAACCTAACTGCAAGCAAACCTGATATATTGTTTAGTGTTTGTTTGTGTGCAAGATTTCAAGTAGATCCTAGAGAATCTCATTATATTGCTATTAAAAGAATATTAAGATACTTGGCACGTTCTACTAATCTTTGTTTAATGTATGAGAAAGGTAAAGATTTCATGTTAATTGGCTACTGTGATGTTGATTATGATAGAGATAGAATTGATAGAAAGAGTACAAGTGGAGGTTGTCACTTTCTTAGTCATAATCTAATTTTATGGTTAAGCGAGAGTCAATTGCTCTATCTACTGCAGAAGCTAAATACATGCCAGCTGCAAGTTGTTGTTCACAGACATTATGGATTAAGTACCAATTAGAAGATTACTCCATACAAGAAGATCAAATTCCAATCTTCTATGACAACACAAGTGCAATCAATCTATCAAAGAATCTAATATAACACTCGAAGAAAAAGAATATCAAAGTTAGACATCATTTTGTACGAGACTATATACAGAGAGGAATCATCAGTCTATAATTTGTAGAGACGAATCAACAATGGGCAGATATCTTCACTAAACCGTTATGTGAAGATAGATTCAAGGAAATTAAACATAACTTAAATATGGTAATGCTGAATGACCATTTGTCTGACACATCATGACCCAGATGATTCATACAAGAAGAAGATAAAAAGTGATAAGTTTTCAAGTAAATAATAACGGTAAGTTATGAATAGTAACTTTTCAAGAGTAGGTATAAGGAGGAAATCTTGTCAAGAATCTAAAATACCTTCTACTCTAAAATTTTGTTGAAATACTTTGAAACCGACTTGTTTAGTGAAAGATGGCTCAATACTCTGCTCTAAGCTTCAAATTCATTTCATCTCGTATTCTTACTTTTAGAGACTAACATCGCTACTTTGAGTGAAATACTTTTATATGTTTAGTTTTTATTTGTTGCAGATTACAAATGGAGCAATCACTTATCTATGGGGGACACGTTGATTTCAAATCATTGAAGGAAAATTAGATGGACATTGAACCAGAGATTGAAGTAGTTAGTTGGAAAAACTTTTTCAAGGTTCGTGAAAAGGTTTATTTGAATGAGATATATGAGTTTTGAAAGAATGCAAAGTTGGTAGGCGATACCTTAGTATCAATGGTAGATGGTTTGTCGGTTATCGTGACGTAAGATACTATTGAGAGGGTCAATGGGTGTCCTAGTATTGGAGTAAAGCTGTTTAACAATACAAAATGGATTACTCAAGGTTGTGTAGATAAAATGCACATTAATCAACATCTCTATGGAAGTAGTGATTCTGAAGTTAAGAAGGTGGCAACCCTTATTCCGAAGGCTAGGGTTCTACAGTCATTTCTTCTTCATTGTGTTCTACCAAGATTAGGCTCGAAGGACCTTGTGATAATGAACGATGAACATTGTCTATATCACCTACTGAATTACCAACCCATTAATCTTCTGTACTTGATTTTGAAGTACATGATGAAGTCAAAGCGGGATTTTAGCTCTTTACTATATAGAATGCTATTGACAAGGATTTTTAGAGAATCTAGAATCTTTCTCGACAGAGGTAACAGGGTAAAGATGTATGTGAAGAGTATTATTAATACCACAACTATTCACAAAATGGGGATAAAGTTTAATGATGAGGTGGATATAGGTTCTACACCCAAAGCAAGGTCTGAGGGGAGCTTATAAGTAGAACAAAAGAAGGTGAAGCCCAATCAGAAGAAGGTTTCTTCATATGATGTTCAAAAGAAGGCAAAAACAATTGAACACCAATTAGAACCTTACAATCCTTCTCAACCAATCAACAAAAAGGATTTAAGAATGAAGATTATAGAAGAATCAATACCTGTTCAAAGCAGAAGCTTAATTATTATCAGAGAACCTTCGAAAAAGTCAGTTAAGCTACTAGTTGAACCGATACCAATTAATGATCAGACAATACATTTTTTAAGTCATGAAGAACGAAGATTATATGGTATTCTGCAAGATGAGAAGGCAGAACCATATCCATTAAAGATTTCAAAGGATCGATATACAATCTATCTGATTATGAGCAAAACCTTAACAAAAATTGTGCCAAACATACAACCAAGATGCTTAACCCTTGTGAAAAATGAAGAAAAAGGGAAAAAGAAGATGTTTCTTGAGGGAAATAAAGATGATCTTACAAAAGAGCAGATTCAAGTAGCTATGAAGAACATAGATGATGTATGTAATGCAGCTCAATCTGGAGGTATCTATATTTCACACCACATTTGAAAAGCATCAGAAAGTAAATTCTGAGTTTCAACCACCGATGAAAACTTCAAGGTCGTTGGCAAAGTGAAAGAAGGATAGTACAGAAGTATCATGGTTAAAAATATTAATTTCAACTAGAAACCTTTATGCATTTGGTCATGCATTTCAGACCTTTAGGTTTTATACCTTCAGTCAAAGATGTGTTACACCTTCTTGGGCAACCAATTCTAAAACTTCTTAGACTTGATGATCTTAATCTCCTAGAAGGAAAACAAACCTTTAGTATACCCTATATCAAAATTATAGAGTTAAACGTTTTACCTTTAAAACCATCTGCTGTGGAAAAACTTCATCCACTTAGTGAAATACAACAAGATCCTATTGATAATCTGCAGTTCTTGAAGCATTTCATAAATTGGACGGAAGCAAGTCATAGTCAAAAGGAAGTTCAGGAAGCATTAGCAAAAGAAATTGAGGAAGTTCATACTAAGGTTGATGAACTCGCTAACTCAATAGGTGATCTTCATGAGAAAGTAGCACTACTATGGGTTATTATTAAACAAGACTACAAGACGATTTCCACTGACATGCAACGTATATTTTCTGAAGTTTTGAAGCATCTACGATGAACAATCTTTTTGATTAATAACAAATAAGGGGAGAAGGAGAAAAAGAGGAGAATGAGAAGAGAAGAAAGAGAGCATAAAGAAAGCATTATATATATCTTGTATGCAATTTTTTCTTATGTTTTTGCTTTATTATTCGTTAGAATACTATTCGTCTATTCGTCTATAAATATCATGTTATCTTCTAAAATTATAATTATTTGTTATCATCTAAAAGGGTGAGATTGTTAAGTCAAGATGACTTCACTTGTATTAATTTTGATGATAATCAAATAATAATAATCTTAAAAATATATAAACTGTTTTGATAAATTTCTTAAGTGTGCAAAAAAATGTAAGTAATACTTAGTCAATTCAGAAGGTACGCGATCAACATCAGACGAAGCGCTACACCAGGCGAAGCTCGATACCAGACGAAGCGCTACACCAGACTAAGTGATATAATAGACGAAGCAAAACAATAGAAGAAACGTAATAAAAGAAGAAGCATTATTCCAAATGATATAAAAGGAAGATATTCTAGAACGTCAGATAGTTAGTTAGTTGGAGTTAGTTACAGGACTCAACTACTGACCGTTTCTAGAAGATTCAAGAAGCAGTTTTCAAGAAGACAGTTGGAGACTTAAGCTATAAATACTAGTTTTAGTTGAAGATTAAAATAGTGAATGCTTTTACATTAGTTAAAGTTATGTATTCAAAGTGCGAAAGAAGTGAGCGAATACATCTATAACGTAAAGCTCAAAAATACTTTTCTTAGAGAGAGAAAGGAAGACTAAAGCCTAGAGAGGCAAATACAACTGATAAAGAATACTTTATGAGAGAGACCTGAAGAGGCTTTGCAAGTATAGAAAGAATACTTGTAAAGTTGGAAGAGTACAGTGAAATCTCATACTAACTCTGAGGACTGGACGTAGCCTAAGGTTTGGAGTGAACCAGTATAAAATCGCAACGTCTATTCTCTAACCCTTACCTTTTAATTTTCTTGTTGTTAGACGAGTAGATAATATTACTTACGATTGCATTGTTTATCAACTTTAGCAAAGTTTCATAGTAATCATTTGAATTTTCGTAAAAAAATTTAAGAAATCTCAAAAGATTAATATTTTCAAAAAAAATTACACAATTCAACCCCCCTTCTTGTGTAGTTTACATATCATATCGGATTTCTCTATTAACAAGTTATTTACATTCAACCTATGGGTTTTAGCCCTTCGGGTGGGTCAACCAAAATCCAAACTTGGTTTTCAAACATGGAATCTATTTTAAACTTCATACCTTGAAGCCATTTTTCAAATTCTTAACTCTTCAGAGCCTTTTCATAGGTTGTAGGCTCATCGTCCTCTATAAATAATACGTTATTATGTTCACTTACGAGAAATCCATAGCTCTCTAGAACATTACGTATCTTACTTACCTTTGAATATTTTGTGTGTCAGAAGGTTCAATTGTCATTTCATCTTCATGAACAATAATCTCAAGTTCAAGCCATTGTTCTGTGTCTATTTGAGCATTATGAACTTCATTGAGTTCAACTTTGCTCTTGCTATCTTCTCTTAAAAGAAACTCTTCTCTAAAAAGACAATATGCTTTTAGACAAACACCTTTTTCTCTAAAGCATTGTAGAATTGATATCCAATTGTTTCTTAAGGATATCCTACAAATAGACATTTATCAAATTTTGTTTCAAGCTTATCTAATTGAACCTTCTTTACATAAACCGAACAACCCCAAACTTTCATATGACAAAGATAAGGTTTTTTGTTAGCCCATATGTCATATAGACTAACATCAACTGCTTTTAAAGGACTTTGTTTATCACATAAACAGCAGTCTCGAGTGCATGACCTCAAAAGGATTTCGATAAATCTGCTAAGCCTATCATTAACCTTACCATGTCCAACAAGGTTCAGTTTCTCCTTTCATCCACACCATTATGTTGTTATGTGTGAGGTGGTGGGATACAATCCCGTTATCCTTGAGATAAATTAGAAACTCCTCGTTCAATTATTCACAACCTCGATCTAATTGAAGTGTTTTGATACTTTTACTGAGCTATTTCTCTACTTTGTGTCAACATTTCAAATGCTTCAAACTTTATCTCATTAGATACACATACCTATATTGTGAATAATCATCGATAAAGGTAATGAAGCACATAAAACCACCTCTAGCATAAATGGACACCAAACCATATACATCAAAATGTATTAGGTCTAATAACCCATTCACTCGTTCACCCTTTTCTTCAAAAGTTAATTTAGTCATTTTATCTAATAAGCAAGATTCACATATGTCATATAATTCATAATGAAATGACCCTAAGCTACCACTACTATGTAGCTTAGCCATGCATCTCTTATTTATATGGCCAAGTCAATAATGCTATAAGTAAGATGATTTTAAGTTATCTCATTTTTATCTTTTTTTGTCATTGATCTTTAAAATTGGATTGCACATATCTAATATGTAAATACCATTGCATAATGTAGCATTACCATACAACATTTCGTTCAACTTAATTGAACAACCATTGCTTGAAAAAGTTAAATGAAATCACGTTTTATTAAGACATGAAACAGATATAATGCTCTTTTGTTACAACTGGTACCTAATAGCAATTCTCCAAAATTAACTCTAGCCCACTAAGAAGATACAAAACATAGGTTCCGATAGCTAATGCAGCAACTCATGCTCCATTTCGCACACATAGGTCCATCTCTCCCTTCTTGAGCGGTCTTCTATCCCTAATACCCCACCTATCAACACATATGTTTGAGCCAATTTTGGTATCTAATTCCTAAATGTTATGATTAGAAATAGTATTAAATTCAATGACAAATAATATACCTGAAGTAGATGGTGGATCATTGAATGCCTTCTTCTACTTTAGCGACTCCAAATAGGCTTTACAATTCCTCTTCCAATGTCAAGCATATCCCTTTTGATGTATTTTCCTTTGCCTTTTTCTTGGCTACACCTCCTATTGACTTATTAAAATTCTTCTTCTTTTGATTCATCTTATGAGAACCAAAAGGAAAGTCCATTAGCATCATAGCCTCACTTTCTTTCTTGACAGTTTGCTCAGTTGTTTCGAGTAGATTAATCAGCTTAGGTATCGAGGTGAATATATGGCTCATCTGATAGTTAAGCATAAACTGTGAATAACTATCGGTCAAACCAATCGGAATTAAGTTTATACTTATTACATGATCTATTATGAAACCCAAACTGGCTAACCTCGCAATCTATCCATTCATCTTCAGTGCATACTGCGCTGGAGACGATCCCTCAGCCATCTTAGAGTGAAAAAGCAACCTTGAGGTCTCAAACCTTTTAGACCGAGCTTGCTCATCAAATAGTTCCCTTAATTGGTAGACTATGGTATGAGCATCCATAACCTTATGCTACTTTTACAGTTTTGGTGACACAGAGGCTAGCATTGTATAACTAGACATCTTACTATCATCCAGTAGCTTCTTTTAAGCTTTATGATTCTCATCAGATGGATCAGTAGTAGGGGGATCGAGAAGTCGTTCATCTAGGACATATCCTAGTTTCTCATATTTGAGAACAATTAAATTCTTAGCCAATCTAAGAAGTTAGGTCTTAGGAGTTTGTTGGAGTCTAATAAACATCGTAGGTTTACACTGGACAAAGACATTGTGGCAATTCAATAACCTAGAAGAATGAGAGAAAGTGTTAGAATGTACACTAATGCATATCAATAGGACTTTAATCACATGCATTATAGGTCCCACTATTTTTATCCAAATCCATAGCCCTCACTACGATTTCGAGAAAACTTACAGCTTTCCTAACGAGTTAACATCCATTATCACTAAGAATGACCTTGGGTTTGCCTAACAAACCACCTTAGGTCAATCGGTAGGTATCATTCATACCAATTGTATTTAGTTATGCAGCTATCGACTTATGCCATCAACTTTTTATTTAGCACACTCACTGGGTTATCAACTCTAGATTCGTATACATCCTGTTTATATTACCCAACTTCGCCTTTATCCACATTGACCTTAGATTTGCCCAACAAATCAATGCATCTAGTTAGGACCAACCCATTAATCTAGAAATCTAATTTTCAAGGTTTAAACATATTCGTGTAGAGCAGGCTTGGGTTTGCCCAACATCCTAACTCTAAAAGAACTCTAGTTTTTGCTGTATCAATGGAAAGCGCAAGTCCTAATATTTCAGTTGAGAGATTTGTTCTTTGGTCTCATCAATGCTTGGATGGTATATATATATACATATATATCTCATATATATTTTTAGATTATGGATAATTTAATTAAATTAGGCCTGTTTCTATAACCATCCTATCAGGTCATTTTTAACCAACCCTTAAAATGCATCTAATTAAAGTAACACACAAAAGAGGTTTAATTTATGTTATGACTTGACTATGCATCAAAAGTTCATGATTTGATTCAACTCTTAAACTGAATCGAGCACTAGTTTTAGTCTCAGCTAATTCGAATTGCGAATATGATTCAATTAGGAACCCTAAAATTTAATTATTTTGATGTCCAAATTAAACACTTTAATTTTAGTACGGATGCCTTTTCTAGTCACACTAGAGATGATATGCTCTACTTGGATTAATTCTAAATCAATCCTTAAGGTTTCCTAAATTTTTGAAGATCAATTAGTCATCTAAAATAACCCTAGGTCATCTCAGATTTATGAAGACAATTTTGGCACAAGCCAAAAATATACTGATGACCAAAATTATCATGATAAATGAGTTAACCTACTTGACACTAAAGAGACCGATTGGATGTTCGGAAATTTTCTGGAGCCCTAATTTTGAACATATGCATTTAGCATGCTACTAGCATCAAAATAATATATTTTTTATCTCATAAAAGTTTTCAAGGTCTTATAACCAAAAAACATATATATAAGTCATTAAACAAGTCAACTTTGTCAACTTTCAAAAAACTGACCGATGTTGACTTTGACTTGATTTATTAATTGAATAAAATTCAATTAATTATATAAAAATTCTAGAGTCTTATACACATTCTAAATGTGCATTATTCATAAAAAATTATAGAAACCATTTCCTAAGAATTATTTATTAACTTAGTGGAATTAGCCAGCACATCACATGTCAATGACACTTGTCATATTACTTCTAACACTAGTCATTCTCTACATCATGCATGCATAAGATAATCACTTTAACAACAAGTGTCATGCATCTCATACACGTGGAAACATCTTATCTTGCATTTATATGCAGAAAATTCATTTAAAAAATTTAAAAATTAATATGGAATTTACAAGCATGCATGTTCATCATATTTCAAGAATTTCTCAAAACTTCATACATGCATCAAGCTGAAACTAAATTCGTAATAAAAAAGCAAATGACATTCAATTGCAATTTACTTTGCCAAAACATAATATAACAACTTATAAACATTTATGTTGAATAAAATTAGAAAGAAAATTTTTCTAGAATTATTACAAAATTTTCAAAATCAGCATATGCATTCAATTTTCCAGAAAATCCCATAAACCAATATATGAACACACTGGATATTAATTCAAAATAAAATAGCAAATGACATTTAATTGCAATTTCCTTTTACAAAAACATAATATAACACCTTAAAAACATTTATGTGAAAGAAAAGTAGAAAATAAATTTTCTACAATTTTGTACGAATTTTTCCAGATCAACATGCATGTCAGTCACAATCTAGCAAACATTTTGCACATGTTCAATACATCATCTAATACATGTATAACTTGGCTCTGATACCACTGTTAGGGAGCCATGGATTCATGCATTACATGCATAACAAGGTATAGGAAGTGTTGGAATCTAAATTCCAACCCTATAGCATCCCCAAAATCCAAAATCTTGGATGCATTCATGCATAGATTATAAGAACATGAAATTTCAGCCCATGTACCTTTGATAACGCTCCTCCTTTGATTAATCTTCTTCTTGTTTGGGTTGTAGCAAACACCAAACACCTTCCTTGATCACATAAGAACACGTAAAGATGGAGAAAAATAGTGTGTAAGGGTGGTTAGAGCACCGATGCTTAAATGGAGTGATAAATCAAGATTATATTGCATGTTATTAGATTTAAGAAACAATTGCATAAATTGCATGAACAAGATTCAAGACCACTTCTCTCTAACTCCATAACACTTTTGGACCACTTATCCTCTTAGTTAAGTGTATTTTAACTTGTTAGTGTATATGTACATAAGTGAATAACTTACTTATGCATCATCTGTCGTGCCTTCGATCACGATTATGGCCTACTTCAATGACAGTCATGCACACTTTGTTTTTTATCTGATCTTTTATGCATGTGACTCTTAGGTTCCCAATAGTTTTGAGCACTTGAATTAACTCTTAATCTAAGCAAATCATGGATGGTTTCATGCCACTTGAATTAACTCTTAATTCAAACAAATCATAAAGGGTTTCATTATGCCAATTTACTAGAATATAAGTGGATGAACACACGAACTCTTCGATAGTTAATTATTCAACTTACGAAACTTTCCATAGACAATTATCATGCAATTCGTCCCTTTAGCATTCTATACCCTACTTATTTTAGAGTATAGGTTACATGTCAACTCCCACTAGACTGACTACATAACATCTAGTCCAAGTGATGTTAGCTCTTGTACTGAGGTGTCATTACTCTATGTATCATTAAAGACTCTCTTCATGACATATAACTGCTCTGTCCTGAGACTCCTGAGTAATCACCCTAGAAAAAGGTCGTGGGTACCATCTCCTTCTATCAAGATTGGTGAATTCTTTATTGGCTATCCAATTACCTTCGAATACTAGTAGTTGTACCAATCACCACCCCAAAAGTGATCTCATCTTAAGGCAACAAGGCATGATGTCAAATCACTGGATCAGTATCCAAAATATCTTTGAATACCTCAAATCTAAGGATATTTTCACCGTTGCTATGATGAGATTAATCTTTGATATTTGATAGATCATCCATATGATAATCTCATAGCGGGTCATCTAATGTACTTACTACTCTTAGTAAGCATCCACATGTTAACTCTAAACATCTCATGCTTATAGTTTGTGAGATCCATTGCTTGATCAAATCAAATAGTATATGTCACAACCCGATACCACATCTAACCCATGATAACAGCCACATACTTGAGCTAAGAAGACTTACGGTATCCTTAATCTGACTATGCAAGGCTAACTAAATATCTCTTCTTTTCTTTTAGAAAATTTTGGGCAGCATAACGACTGTATTTTAAAAATCCCAAAACTCAACCAAATACCTACAAATAATTTTAAACATACTTATATATTTACATCAAAAATTTTACCACAACTTCAGGGCTTTGAAGTCCATTCAAAGCAATCTCAATAACAATATCAAAGTTCACACCTAAGGTCTTTTACAATAAAAAAATAGTCAATAGTTAAATTTATATAATCACAAAGCATATCAACATAACCAATCTAATAAAAATAGTAAAATAGTTTATGAGCCACCATGCAACTAACGTATAAAATAGAAACTACCCACGTGCGATAATACCCCAAAAAAGTCAAAAGACCGTGCAATCTACTCAGACCTTCAAGCTCACTAAGTCAACTTGTATAGTTGGAAAGCAAAAGGGCTCAGTACACTATGTACTCAGTGAATAAGAAAAACATATATCATAAATAGAACTCTTTTCTACACACTAAGACGATGTAAATAACCCATGAAGTGAACATACATGACATAGAAATACATAAGCCTAGCCTATGACTCAATATATACTAGTTAGGAACCACATAGGCTTAGCCTATTAATCACTCATCCAGTGAACATGGGTTCCAGTTCTAGTACACAAAAGTAGAAAAACATCACATGTATAAATCAAATCTAGTCCGAAAATAAATCTTAGAATAAACCAAAACAATCATGTGTGTCACCACTAGTCAACCAAACTAGTGTGCACACCCACCGATTTTTGGTGTTGGCTCAACTTTCATCCTAGTGAGTTTGGACTACAGTCGACAAGAGCATAATGGCCATAGGTGATGACCTCGTTGGTGTCTAGACCCTAGGTATGGAATCACCTGTAAGTCCCAGAGAAAGGTGTCGAGTGTCGATACGAGAACTCGACTTTTATGTACCAACATCAAAGGTATAGTTATCGCTTAATCTATTGTGCCTAGCATATGATTGACCAATCGTTACCTCACCAATCATAAAAAAATCTTATACAAATATTAAGTATAAAAAATTAAATAAGGCACCATGCTTTTATTTATCAGTCCAACCAATAAAATGGAACCTTGCCCTGGCTCTAAGCGAAAAGAGAACACAAACATGCAGCATACATGACTCGATTATGCATATGTAAATTCCAAAAGATTATTTCATGCAATAAAAGCCATCTTTTGCACTCCAAGTGCAAAGTTGTTCAAAAATGTAATTTCAGAAAATAAAACATTGTCCTTTGCACTTCAAGTTTAGGTTTGTTAAGAACAATAACATTTCTCAAAATATGTAATAAAAATATCAGTTGCACTCCAAGTGCAAAGAGTTATTCAAAACAATGTTATTTATTAAATACACAAGTATACTAGCATCCACTTGAGATTCAATTTTTACTATGCATTACCTAAGTTCAAAATCCATATACAAGTCATCATGCATGTCTTGGGATGTTCTAATTCCATTTAATGTATATGGTTTCTCAAACTCACCTCAAAAGAAGCTGTACACTACCTTGACTTTAACAATCATTGGTACGAGCTCCTTGATCCAAAGCTCTTGAGCCTTTATACATATAAATATACATTGTATTTAATACTCAAACATGTATCTCATATTCAGACACCACCATAACCAAATTGATCCCTAATCAATCATCATAAATGTTATTCTAACATATGTCAATAGGTTAATAATTCACTTACTAATTCAACTCAATGTCTTCTCAACCATCAAGTTAACCTAACTTTATCTGTAATGTTTACATCTTTTTCTTCCTAATATTCCTTTATGAAAAAGTTGTCTTCTTTTAATCATAACTCCCTCTACAAAAATCCAAATGCCATGATTCTTGTGCCTTTAGAAACTAGACTTCCATTGGTGTTAATATATCCAAAAATTACACAAACAGTATCATACTTTAAAATATAATCTCCATCAAAATTCTATCGTATTTTTGCTAAGAAATAGACTAGTAGTCAATACTCAAACCTCAATAAATCATTATCAATACATCTCCCAGCAAAAACATTTCATAGAAGCATTTATAAGACATCAATAATCATTTTTAATGTTTTATACCTTCATTAATTTGGACTCTAAGGTCCTACACAGGGGTCTATCATAGGCAGTATTAGGGAAACGAGCATAACTCTAGCTCTAGTCACTACTTTTGTCGATCCACTTTTACAAAGGTCAAGCTAAGACATATATATACAACTTTCATTGTTTGAATTTCTTCAAATTCATGCTCTAAGAATATGAAAGACAGATAGAAAGAGAAAGATGAAATTGAAACTAGAATTTCAACTTACCTTGATAACTTCTTTCCTTCTCCTCTTCTCTTCCCCT
>JANVCQ010000004.1:16388841-16413700 GCA_025531925.1 Erythroxylum plowmanianum
TATGAATATAGGGAGGCCATATAATGCATGAACATGCCGAGACTAATTTACACACTCATAACCCGTCCCAAATTACTGTTTTATCCTTCCCATCTGTGATGGGATGTTACAGGAAATATAGAGCATATGATATCCAATTGCCCTCTAAGACAATCTGAGATATCACAAGCTAGTAGAGAGGTCTTTCATGCATCTGTTGAGAATAGAAGATGTGGCAGAGGACGAGGAGGATCTGGTCAAAATAGACCTAATTGGAGTACCCAATCAAAAATTATAGATCGACTAGCTATGCCTTTTGTTTCGGCTCGAGCTTTTGCATTGAAAGCTCGTGAGAATCAGTATGCACCTAAAGTTATTGCTGGTATTGTTTCTCTATTTGATTCTAAAATGCATGCATTGATTGATCCTGAATCTACACATTCCTATATCTGTGCTGGAGAAATGTTTGATATGAAGATGTCTATAGATCAATTAGAATATGACATTTATATAACCAATCCTCTGGGTAGTAGTATGTTGGTTAATCAAGTGTTTAGGAATTTCCATATATTATAATACAAGAAAATGAATATGTAGCAAATCTGATTAGAATGCCTTTTCATGAATTTGATCTGATTCTGGGTATAGATTGGTTATCCAAGCCTCAGGAAGTAATTGACTATAATGATAAGATAGTTATGCTTGGGAGGCCCGATTAGTCTAAAATAATATTGCATGGTGTCTGCACTAATTCTTTAACTAATATGGTGTCTGCTATGTAAGCCTGAAGGCTTCTCAGGAAGGGATGTGAAGCACATTTAGCTTTTTTTTAATTCTAAGAAGGAGGGTGGTAAATGACTAGATATTTTGGTGGTGAATGAATTTCCAGATATGTTTCTGGAGGAATTTCCTGGACTACCTCCTGAAAGGGATGTGAAGTTATCTATTGAAGTGATGCCTGGCATAGCTTCTATATCTAGAGCACTGTATAGAATGGCTCCTACTAAATTGAAAGAGTTGAAGGTGAAGTTACAAGAGTTTATGGATAAAGGGTTTATTAGATCCAGTATGTCACCATGGGAGCACCGGTGTTATTTGTTAAGAAGAAGGATGGTGCACTATAGATGTGTATCAAT
The DNA here is from genome assembly GCA_025531925.1 of Erythroxylum plowmanianum. Taxonomy (NCBI): domain Eukaryota; kingdom Viridiplantae; phylum Streptophyta; class Magnoliopsida; order Malpighiales; family Erythroxylaceae; genus Erythroxylum; species Erythroxylum plowmanianum. The sequence continues at coordinate 16,389,957 of JANVCQ010000004.1, forward strand.
TACATGCAATTGAATAGAGTCACCATAAGAACAAGTATTTGTTGCTAAAGATTGAAGACTTATTTGACCAGTTGAAAGATGCAGGGGTGTTTTCAAAGATAGACCTGCGATCGGGATATTATTAGCTTAGGGTAAAGGATGTGGACATACCAAAGACTATGGTTAGGACTCATTATAGACATTATGAATTCCTAGTAATGCCATTCGGGTTAATTAATGCTCCAACAACATTTATGGATCTGGTGAATAGAGTGTTCAGGCCTTATGTGGACCAGTTTGTGGTGATATTTATAAATGATATCCTAGTTTATTCAAAGAATGAACATAACCATACTGAACTTCTCCGAATTGTGTTACAGAACCTGCGGGAAAAATAGTTGTATGCTAAGTTGAGCAAGTGTGATTTCTAGCTTAGGAGATATCTTTTCTAGGACATGTTGTCTCTTCTCAAGGGATTAGAGTTGATCCTAGAAAGTTATAAGCAATTATTAACTAGAAGCCACTAGAGAATGTGACAGAAGTAAGAAGTTTTATGGGATTGGTTGGTTACTATCATCAATTTGTGAAGGGGTTATCGGTGATAGCATCCCTTTTAACTAAACTGTTACAGAAAGGAGTGAAATATGAATGGTCTGATAGATGTTAGAGTAGTTTTGATCAACTAAAAATTATGCTTATTGAAGCTCCTATATTGGTTCAACCTATTTCTAGTAAGGAGTATGTTTTGTTTAGTGATGCATCTAGAAATAGTTTGGGGTGTGCTTTGATGCAGGAAGGAAAGGTAGTTGCTTATGCCTCTAGGCAACTAAAGTGTCATAAATAGAATTACCCTACACATGATCTGGAGCTTACAGCAGTAGTGTTTGCCTTAAAAATTTGGCGACACTACTTGTGTGGTGAAAGGAGTAGAATTTTCACAAATCATAAGAGTTTGAAGTATCTGCTTACCCAAGAAGAACTAAATCTGAGACAACGGTGTTGGTTGGAACTGTTTAAAGATTCTGATTGTATTGTGGACTACAATCTAGGTAAAGCTAATATTGTGGCTGATTCCTTGGGTTGGAAGAACATTTTAGCATTATCAATAAGCAAAGTGAACAGGAATTTGTATATGATGGACCTTTAATAGCTCAATTGAAAGCAAGGCCTACCTTGAGACAAGAGATTTGTGATGCTCAAAGAGCTGATGATAAGTTACAACAACTTATCTTGGCTACTCAGGATGGTAAGCAACCTGATTTTTCTGTGAAAGGATATGGTGAATTGTATTATAAGGATTGATTATGTGTGCCAGCTAATGATAAACTGAAGAGAAAGTTGTTGTTTAAGGCTCATAATATGGTCTTTACTATGCATATTGAGGGAAGCAAGATGTAACAAGATCTGAAGTAGTATTACTGGTGGTCAGGTATAAAATGGGATGCTGTTGATTATGTTTAAATGTTTGACATACTAGTAGGTTAAAGTTGAGCATCAAGTCCCATCTGATTTTTTACATCCTATTTCTATTCCTTAATGGAAATGGGATAACATTACTATGGACTTTGTCACTGGACTTCCTCTCACTCAAAGGAAGCATGATGCTATATAGGTGATTGTGGATAAGTTCACCAAATCTGCTCAATTTTTGCCTATTCGTCCTAATTATTCTTTGGATAGGTCTTACAGATTTATACGTGAATAAGATAGTGAGATTGCATGGGGTGTTGTAGTCTATCATTTTTGATCTTGATCCTCAATTTGCTTCGAGATTTAGGAAAAGTTTACAAAATGCTTTGGTACTTAGGTTAAGTTTAGTACTACTTTCCATCCCCAAACAGATGGACAATCTGAATGAGTTATACAGATATTGAAAGATATGTTACGAAGTAGTGTGTTAGAGTTTTCAGGGAGTTAGGATAATTATCTGACTTTGACGGAGTTTGTTTATAACAACAGCTATCAAACAAGCATCGACATGGCGCCTTATGAAGCCTTGTATGATAGGAAGAGTAGAACTCCTATCTGTTGGACTAAGCTGAGTGAAAACAAGATTATCGGGCCTAATATTGTGAAAGATACTGAAGAAAAGATTTAGAATATTCAACAAAGATTGAAATCTGCCAATGATATATAGAATTATTATGCTAATCTAAAAAGGAGAGACATTGGGTATCAAGTAGGTGATAAGGTATTCTTGAAAGTGTCACTGTGGAAGAAGATACTTTGATTTAGTAAGAAGGGTAAACTTAGTCCGCAATACATTGGTCTTGGTGAAGTTCTCAAAAGAGTCAGACCAGTTGCTTATCAGTTGGCTCTTCCTGAAGAATTGGCCAAGCTACATGATGTATTTCATGTTTCTATGTTAAGAAGATATCGGTCTAATGTGACACATAAGATTCCTATGTAAGAAATTCAATTACAATCAGATTTGTCTTATGAAGAAGGGCCAGTTTCTACATTAGCCCAAAAAGTCAGGTAACTTAGGAATAAGCAAATCCCTTGGTAAAAGTACTCTCGCAACACTATAGTCTTGAGGAAGCAACTTAGGAATCATAAGAAACCATGAAAGCTCAGTATCTACAACTATTCAGATTAAGTAAAATTTCAATGATAAAATTTCTTAAGGAGGGAAGAATTGTAACACCCCATACTAGGGGTTAGAATATTGAGGAATTTGCAGTGCATTATATGCTTTGTATATTTGAGTACTCACTTATATGTGCATATGTATTTTTGATACATACAAAATATTTGTATATGCATTCAGTGACATTTTGGGTATAATTGGTTTTGAAATTTCAATTAAGATGAGAATTGTGGTTTATTAATGACAATTATTTGGAGCATATTATGATTATTTCAGAATTTTTGGTGAATTTTGGAAAATTTTTGAAATTTTGGAGTATTTGGATTTTGGACTAGGAAAAATAGACCAATAGTATTTTGCCATGTAGCACTTCTATGTGAATGACAAATGGCTCACATGTAGTGGGGCCACATGTCAATGAGTTTTTAAAACACGATATCACGATAGAGTAAGACAAAACTCTTTAACTCCTTACTTCTCTTCGGCTTTGCTTTGTCTTCACTGAACTTTGACCTTAACTTTCACCCCTGATGATTTTCTGAATACAAGGTAAGTGAAGTTTAAGTTTCTGAGTTCTACAAATGAGTTTGATGATGTTTGACATGTTGGAAATGAGTACATGCATTAGCTGTGAATGAAGCAAATTCGGTTATAGTGAAGAGAAAGATGAGTTGATAATAATGTACAGTGGAATGTGCAAGAAGTGAAATATCGATTTGCATGTAGTTTAAAGAGAAACTTAGTGAAGTAGACCAAAGCAGAAAATGAGGTGGGTGAGAAGGATAGCTTCAGTGATGTTATAAATGTGTTACATGAGATTTAGTGAATTTGAATACATGCAAAAAATATAAAGTACAATATTTATGTAGGAAAAGAATCGTATGTGAGTTTTGGACCATCTGAAATGGATTGATTAAAGAATTTAAGATTAAATTGTGACTATACTGAGGTATGATAACTGGGATGGTTTTACTAAACATAATTTGGTATTTTGCTTGTATGTTGATCTGTAGATTTTCAAATGAGTTGATTATTCATTCTGATTAAACTAGAGACATAAGGCTACAATTTTCTTAAAGAGTTCAAACTATAATTCTAGTTTTAAGAATTCAAAATTAGTTCGAAATTTGAGTTAAGAATTATGTTGTAGTTTCAGAACAATCTGAAGTCATTTGAGTATAACTTTCAGTATATTAAACCAAATTGTATGAACTTAGAATAAGTGGAAACCTAAGACAAAGGGAGATAGTTGTCTAGAAGGAAGTGTTGCTTAAATATTCCATTTGCTTGATCTGAATGATCATGCAAAGTAGACCCAAATGTTTGTTTTGAAGAAAAATCTAGGATAGTGAATAGATGTATGAATACTGGAGCTTTTGGAATGCAATTGATGTTTACATCAGTTTAAAGAGGAGATATACCTGGGAATATGTCATTGAACATACATGTTACATGATACATTCTTAAATGTGCTTATTCCATTACATAAGGAATTTGGTAATATGAAATTGTGTTTGATTGTATATAAAAGAGCAAGTAGAGCAGCTATTTCCAGATATCACTGGAACTTCAAGACATAAAGCAAAAGGGAATGAGTGTCAGTAATCTTTAGGATGCTCACATTCTATTTTGTTCTGTTTAGCACTGAATTGAATTGTGTTTTATGTTGATTGTGTTCTGAACCTTCAGGCAATGAATGTCTGAAATGTTTGATACATGTAAATATTATTGATTAATTATTATGCAAATAAATGAACTTGTTTAGTTTTGTAACTGTCAAGTCCTAGTCATAGGTAAATAGGCATGCCTAGAAGGGTCTGCAGCTACTTCTGTGACACTTCAGTGTCGAGACTTCGGTCTCCCTCTATGACACTTTAGTGTCGAGACCTTGGTCTCCCTCTGTGGCACTTCGATGTCAAGACTTCGATCTCCCTCAGTATAAGTCCCGTTACCCACTTTTGTTCATGGATTTATAGTCTAACTCGTTTATTTCTTATAAAATTTAATAAGAAACGAACCATAATTTTTATATGATGGGTTAACACCCTATTCTGAAAATCTGTTCTATATTTTATATGCTCAATTCTGCTATTGAAATGTCGACTTTAGCATGCGAAGTGTTTTCATTAATAAGTCTTATTCTGTTTTGAATTTCAATATGTTAAGATGCTTTTGTATAATATGATTCAGTATCTATTGATGAGTCATAGTTTAGTTATTACTCACTAAGCTATATACTAGGTGAAATTTACCCCATGTAGGTTCAAAGAGGACATAAGTATTGGGACAAGTCAACTGCAATAGCCAAAGTAGATTGAGTTTTGCTTGTCAAAATGTATTTTGAGTTTTGATTTTTTGGCTTGTATTTCAATTTGGATGAAGGTTTGTAATAATCATAATACAGGCTGGTTTATGAGCTTATGATATATAACGTATTATTGTTTCAGTTGCTGGAAATGCATGTAATGAATGGGTAGTATGTTTTGAAATGCTTCTGTATCGTAATTTTTGTTTCTGTTTATAACTCTAATATGGCACTCCCTTATTATCCTCCCAGGGGGTATTAAGGTGCCATAATTTAGATCTTAACATAATTACAATGATATGAATCTTATTATCATGATCTCATCATGATTTCCTTCATATTATGTTTTGTATCATGGATTTCATCAATTTGATTTATGATAGACAACAATTTATAAATAAACGAACATCAAATTAATGAAAAATTACCTTTCGCTTTATTAATCAAAATAAAGTTTGTACAAAAGTGCTAAAGGTGATTACCTTTAGAGCACTACTCTAGCATATACAAGTTAAATCTTGATAACCTTTTTACTAAAACCCTGCTAACCCTACATCATAATGTTGGTACCAAATGTGGTTTAATTAATGAAAGTTCAGCTTTCTTGTGGCATGAACCTTTAGGTCATATTTCCATAGTCTTGGAAAGACTACAAAGACTTGTAATGAATGAAATTTTACCAGCTTTGTACTTTATTGATTTTGATATGTGTTTGCATTGCATTAAGGAAAGCAAACCAAACACATAAATAAAGGAGCCACAAAAAACATACAACTTCTTGAAATTATACACACTAACATATATGGGTTTTTTGATGTTCCATATTTTAGTAGAGAAATGTAGTTCATCACATTTATTGATGACTTTTCATATTATAGATAAGTCTATTTATTGCATGAGAAGACTTAAGAAATAAATACATTAGAGGTGTTTATTCTTAAGGTGGAAAGGAAATTAGATAAAAAGGTGAAATTGTTAGATATAATTGGGGTGGTGAATTTATGACAAATATAATGATTCAGGACAATGTCGAGGTCCATTTGCCAAATTTCTTAAAAAGCATGGTATATGTGCTCAATACATAATGTCAGGTATATCACAACAAAATGGTATAGTAGAAAGACGTAATCATATATTAATGAATATGGTTAGGAGTATGTTAAGTAATTCATCTTTTTCCTTATCATTATGGATGCATGCATTGAGGTCCACTATTTACTTGTTAAATAGGGTTCTATGTAAGGCAATCCCAAAGACTTCTTTTGAGCTATTGACTGGAAAGAAATCTAGTATAAGGCTCCCACATGTTTGGGGTTGTCTAGCAAAAGTACGAATTTATAATCAACATAAAAAGAAATTGAATGCAAGAACAATTAATGAATTTTTTATTGATTGTCCAGAACAGCCTAAAGGGTATAGATTTTATTATCTTAATAATATAACAAAATTTGTTGAAGCTAGAGATGCTAGGTTCATTAAAAATGGTGAAACCAGTGGGAGTGTTGAAAAACCACGTAATGTAGTTATTGAAGAACTAAAAGTTTAAGCTCCCTTACTGACTTCTTCAATACATGTTAATCCTATAGTTGTAGAACAATTTGAAAATTTATAGGAACAATAAATAAATGATCAAACACTTCATGAAGAGCCTGTAGTTAATGAACTTATTAAACATGCAATTAATGTTCCAATTACAGGACAACTAGGAGAAATATCGTTAAGAAGGTCTCAAAGACTTAGAAAACTAGCTATTTCCAATGATTATATGGTATATCTACAAGAGTCAGAATTTGACTAATGGAATAAGGATGATCCAGTTTCATTTTCACAAGCCATTGAAAGTGTTAATTCTACTAAATGGATTGTTTCTATGAAAGGAGAATTGAAGTCTGCGGAGAATAATGAAGTTTAGGATTTATTCAAATTGCCTGAAGGTTGTAAGAGAGTCAGATGTAAATGGGTTTTTAAGCCCAAACATGACTTTTATGGCAATATTGAAAGACATAAAGCTAGACTTATTGCTAAAGGTTACACTCTAAAAGATGACATTAATTATAAGGAGACTTTTTCACTTGTTTCAAAGAAAGACTCCTTTTATTATGGTACTAATGGCTCACTATGATTTAGAGTTACATCAAATGGACGTGAAAACAAACTTTCTTAATGGTAATTTAGAGAAAGATTTGTATATGGATCAATCTTAAGGCTTTTCAATTAAAAGAAAGGAAGACATGGTGTGTAAACTTAAGAAATCGATATATGGACTTAAGCAAGCTTCCCGGAAATGGTATCTTAAGTTCAGTGAGAATGTTACTTCCTTTGGATTTAAAGAAAACATCATTGATCGGCGTATATATATCTAACAATCTTTGGTATTAAGTTCATATTTTTGTTACTTTATGTTGATAATATCTTGTTAGCTATTTTGAAAGGAAAGATATGGGAGAAGTTAGTAATATGATAGGAATTGAAATATTCTATGATAGGTTATAAGGACTATTTATCTCAAAAAGCTTATATTAATAAGGTCTTGGAGAGATTTAGCATGAAAATTATTCTACATGTGTAGTTCCAATTCAGAAGGGAGATAAGTTTAGTCTTAATCAATGTCCAAAGAATGAATTGGAACATAAGCAAATGGAAAATAATCCTTATGCATCAACTGTTGGAAGCCTAATGTATGCTCAAACTTGCACCAAACCAGACATTAGCTTTGCTATTAGTATATTGGGCAGGTATGAAAGTAATCTTGGATTAGGTCACTGGAAAGCTGCAAAGAAAGTTTTAATATATCTACAAGGTACTAAAGATCATATGCTTACTTATAGGAGATTCAGTCATTTGGAAGTGACTGGATATTTAGATTCAGATTATGTTGGTTACAGTGATACCAAAAAATCCACTTTTGGCTACTTTTTCTTATTAGCTAGAGGGGTGATTTCTTGGAAAAGTGCAAAGTAGTTTATCATTATTGTAGCCACTCTAGAAACTAAATTTGTAGCATGTTTTGAAGCTACAATTTAAGGATTATAGTTGTGGAACTTTGTTTTGGGACTTGAAGTTGTCAACAATATTGCCAAGCTGGTGAAAATTTACTGTGATAATTCTGCAATAATTTTCTTTTCAAAGAACGACAAGTATCCGAAAGATGATAAACATATGAAATTAAAATACTTGTTTGTTAAATAAGAAGTTAATACAAAAATTGTGTCAATTCAACATATTAGCACTCATTATATGATTGCAAATCCTTTAATAAAAGGATTGGCATCGAAATTCTTTAAAGAATATGTTGAAAGAATGGGTATTATGAAATAACATTATTGATATTTATGATATTTGTATTTTAACACTATGAGTGTTAAGCAAGTTTTAATCTATAAAACCCTCAATTTTTACAAGTGCACGAGCTGTAAGCATAGTATATGAGATGTTGATTCTACAAGGAATTAGTGAACTAATTGAATCCTAATTTATCTAAGGATTAAAAGTGTAACTAAAACGAAAATAAAAATGAGCAGGAAATTAAGCAAATGAATATGGATTGATCGAAAATGAAATTGTAAAATTAACACAAAGAAATCAAAATTGGGCACAACCAATTAACAATTGGAAATTCACACAAGGAAGATTAACCAATTACGAGAGAATGGATTTATCCTATCATCTAATGCTAACTTAATCACTTTTGAATCAATCTGATATCAGTCCTAGAAGTTCAAAAGGTGATTACTCTCTGTGGAGTTATAATTATTTAACCTTAAATAAACCATAATTGCATTGCATTATGAAATTTTCAATCTCTCAATTGGCAAATAGCCCACATATCTAATTAGATCTTAAGCACTTTAATGGACAATCAGGTCCTCACATGAGATCTCTCTTCATATAAATTACCGATTTGATTGTTTGTATGATCTATTAGATTGTTTAAATCTCATTATCCATTCTAATCATTTTGCTATCAGTTCACTCTTTCGATTTATTACCAAAGCATACACATATAACAAACAATCACAATACCTAACTCATTAACATCAAAAGTAATCAAATTTACATTGATTCAAGAACAAATCCTTAAAAGAGTCTAGATCATCCTTAAACTTAAATCCATCATCATCATATCCATCTTATACATCAAAATGAAAGAAATAACAAGATGGAAAGAGAAATATAACTTGGAGTGGACTGGAATGGTAGCAACAACAACATCTCCCTCTCCCTCTCTCCTCTTCTCTCTTCTCTCTTCTTCTTTAGCTTTTTTCCAAATGTAGAAAAAATGGAGGCTCCCTAGATTAGGTCATTCTTTTGTCTTTTATAGTCCTAAGGCTTTCTAGGGTGAACACTCGATTTTACCTAGGCCCAAATGTTGAAATAATCCTTTGAAAATTAAGTTTGGAAGTAGTCTCAGTGCCTGCTATCGTGCCTATCACAATCGTGGGCAATGAGTCACGATCGTGACACTTAAAATTAGGATTCTACTATCATGATCGTGGCCAATGAGTCACGATCGTGACTCGCTTCCATACTTCCAATTCTTCTCTTTTCTTCAATTTCTATTTCCTTACACTTAAACACTCATCAAATACCTCTTGAAACATAAAATTAAGATCCAAATCATGCTCAAAACCATACAAACACTTAGAATATAAACAAACACTAATAATAACATAACTCTAAGCCTATATACATGATAATCATCTAAGAAATACTCAAAAGCACACTAAAATCTATCAAAACATATATAACTTACATCTATTAGTGAGCTCACTTATGTTTATATTTCTATCAATCCTATTTTATATTATACATTTATGAATAAATTATGCTAATAGGATTTGTCTTTAAATAAGACATTACTGTTGAGTCGTTAATGTGTCTCTTATTTATGAATCATGTTGAATAAAGTGCCAATATTGTAGTACGGGGAAGGAATTATGTTGTTTGTTCATATGTGAAACAGCTACAACTCTTATTAGTATTTTTGTTTGATTGTGATTTATGATATAACCAACATTAAAGAATTTAGCAAAATGTATGCACATAATGTTTATTTATTATTAAACCATGATATGGCATTTTCTTTAATTGATGAACCAATTGAGAGAATGTAAAACACATATATAATATATGGCTCATTAATAATTATGATTTTAATAATATTAAGTGCTAAATTATGATTGGTCAATTTGATTAAGATAGATAAGGTTGTAGTTCTAAACTTACTACTTGGTGGGAGCGGTTAAGATATCCTTATCTCATAGACACTGGTCGTCTCTCTCACCCACATACCTTTCTTTACATTTTCACCATCAGAAGCTAGGATTATTGAGGAAAAGAGAAGAGAAATCAAAGTTCTCTATATCCAATCACTTGGCAAGGGTTTTTCCCAACTATGATTAAATTAAACTCAAGGATTAAAGTATGTAATTCCTATTTCATATTTTGGTGTAAAATTTAGAATTTTGAAATCTGGACTAACGGACTATTGCAATGATGTCTATGTAATAAAGTATGCTTCCAATGTAAAGTTCATAAATATTATCTATGCATGCAATATTGTTAGTAAATTGCAGCGGCACTGTCCCCAACATGATACGGTTACTTTTTGCCTTTGTTAGAAATGAATCTAACACTTAATTCAAGTTGTTCCGAATCTTATGAAAACATAAAATTTTGTTTTCAATATAATCTAAGAGCAAGACATGGGTAACAAAGAAAAGGCTTTCATGGCATGACAGAGACCTTGAAAAAGGAGAGCGAAATTTCGTTTTTTCTCTTTTTCAAAAGAGTAACCCAAATGAGCAAGTCGACAAGAAGATGTGGTCCGATTGGTTGGCGCGATTCAGGCAACGTGTCTGTGGTGGTGGTGGCGAACCTAGTGATGTTTAATTAAGATTTATATTCCAGATAGTGCCCTTATTATTACTTTATTAATGCCCAATGGCCAATTTGATCCTGCATGCTTTCTCCATTCCTGAATAAAGAATGACTAAACATGTTCACATATTCTAATTGCCTACTTCCTCCATTGGTTGTATGTTTCATCGCGTCAAATCCTTTACTGATAAACTATTACGATCGATATTTTCAGTTTGATTTTCTTGAACCATCAGATGTTGCTTCCTTTTATCTTGTCCGCACCCATCACCAATAGCACATATGTTTTATTTATAACATTTCTTTTCTAGTTTATTTATGTCAGAATTGGTTCTTAACAACAATTTTTAGTACCGTAATCATTGATAACTAAATTTGAGTTTTGAGTTTTAAAAGGGGAGTTTCAATATTAACTCACTATAAGAAAGTTAATAAAATTACCGATTGCCAGCAGAAAATTACCGATGGAAATAATACTGTTGAAAATTAATGATGGAAAACCAAATACCGTCAGTAAAATTGTCGTAATATATGGTAATTTGCGACGGACAAAATATTCATTGATAAAGATGGATGGGAAATTATCTCGTCGATTTTTGTGATAGAATATAGCGATAGAATAGGAATCACCGTCGGTAAAAGAGGTGCAAATGATAGGCAGTAAAATAAGCATCGTCGTTTACCGATGGAAGTGTATTCCGTTGGTAAAGTTGAAAGTTAAACTTTGTCGTTTTCTTCGACAACAACGTATTTAATAAAACATAAACAAATCGGGGTATACTGACAGAACTAGATTATGTCGGTGATTTATTGACGGAAGGGTTAGCTTCGTCTTCAACATTTTTGATAAAACAAAAACGACCTCATTACCAGACGATGTCGTTTTCGTTAAATGTCTGCTGCTTACCCACGAACACCCCCTCCCCTGCGTCCGTCGATGTTCATTTTCTCCTCGCTTTCTTTTTCTCTATTGCTGTCAGTTCTCTGTCGTTGTGTGAGGGCTTTGGTTCCTTTTTCGCCATCCATCTTCTTCTTTCTGCATCCATCTTCTTTCTTTATATGCTTCAGTTCCCTTCTGTGTCTTCATCTTGCTTCGGTTCCCTTCATCCTTCCCATGCTTTTGTTCCCTTCTTCCTTCTGTGCCTTCGTTTATTTATCGATTGAGATAAGTGGGCTTTGTTTTGTACTAAATTTTGTGTACTGCTTTCATCATTTTGAAATTGTGTTTGTGGTTTGATTGTGTGAGTAATTATCGATTTGGAATAAAAGTGTATCAGTATTTTGTCCAGATTCTAGTATTATATCTTTTATCACTAAAATTTTAGTAAGTTCATCAGGTGTATTTACTTTAAATTGCTTTACCAACTCCAATGAAAGTTCTTCCTTCTTCACAAAAAGTTGATTGTAGTCTTTCACAATCCTTGAAACAAAATTCTTCATAGCCTCATCAAAAGTCGCAAAAAAACATGTAAGGCCTTTTAAAATTGTTTTAATGAAAGTTACCAATTTAGCTAAAAATTTATTAAACGTAACAGTTATTTTACAAATGGTTCTACCATTTGCAAAACGAACTATTATAAGGGAGTGACCTGAGAAGCTTTTATTGGGAAAGATGGCTTTTGGTGTGGGGAACTGCTTGGAGCTATTCTAGATTGATTAGGTTACATTCTAGCTTCTTCCATAAGAATAAATTATGTACTTGTTTGATTCTCCATATGTAAAAGTCACCCTTATATGGGAAATTAGTGACTTGTATGTCATTTAAGCAATTCCTCAAGTCCACACAGAAAGTTCTGGATGAGTTATTGCCTTTAGCTTCATCTGGATGTATAGTTAAATTGAAATCCCTCGTAAAGAGCTAGGGTGGTTTCATATTCATAGATATCTCTTTAAGCTTTGACCATAAAGTAGTTCTTTGAAAGGTGTAGTTGTAAGCATAAATGATGGAGATGTTCACAGTGAGATTCAGTTCCTTGCAACTGACCCTCGAGTGAATTATCTTATTTTATAACTAAGGAATCATGTGTTTTAATTTTTTTCTTTAATGAATAACACTAAGATTTTGCCATTAGAATGAGGAATGTAATTGTTAATTAGATTCTAATAGTTTGGCAAATAGTTTAGTATATTACACTTGATTCTAAAATACCTATAAGATAAACTTATTTTCCAAAATGAACTATTTAATAATGAGCTTTCTGGAAAGAGAATTCAATTCCATCACATTCCATGTAATGACTATCATATGTTTTAAACAGAAGAAGAAGTCTTCTTATTTCTATTAGAATTTTTTCTACTTATAGATTTGAATTCATCATTATGCATCAAGATTGAAGAAGAGCATATAATCTCTTCTATAGAACCTTGACCATATCTCCCACTAGTTCAAAGTTTTCATTTAACCTCATAATTGGAATCTCTGCTAGAAGATCTCCTATGGCCTCAACTACTACACCTATCCTGGTAAAGTTTATCCTATTTGTTTTAATAGTTTCTTTATTAGGGCATAAAGGCCTTTTAACAAAACTAGTTATGTGGCTCAGTCCTATAGTCATTTAGTACTCAACTGAACTCCATGAATACACATCCAAATAGGTATTTAAAGTGCTTAATGTCTTTAATATTGATTATAGATCTCTAGTTCTGGACTAGGACTGGCTTCTTTTGAACATGCCATAGTCCTTACTTTAACAATTTCTTCACTAAAGAAGGACTAGAAAATATATCTTTATTGTTTACAAGAATAACTTTGATTCCATATTTTTTTCTAATTGGTAAGTGTCCAAGACTTTATAACTGGAAAAGAAACACTCTTATGCATGAAATAACCAATAAGAGTAGCATTCCAACTTACACCTTTAACTTTTTGTGTATTAATTGAAGGGAACAATATATGATGCTCTACACTTTTGTCAAGGGGATAATAGTTGCGCTTAGAATTAGATTTGAAATTGCCTATAACTTGAAGCCAACTTCTTTTAACTAGGGCATGGTAACTTCGAAACTTTTCAACTTATTTCCTTGTTTTTATTTTCTAAAAAATGTTCTTACCACTCTTGTCATGTAAAAAAATAATATTTTTTCCCTTTTACATCATCATTATTGAAAGAATGATTAAATGAAATTGGAGTCGAATCTAGTAGACTAATAGGATTAGAGCCATTCATGACTTTTGACTTTTACTCCTGGTTTTGCTTTGAAACTAATTGTAGGCCTTTACTTAGGGTAATTGAATATCCTATTATTTAATGTTCCCTTTTATTAAGACTCTTCATAAACTCAAACTTCAGTTGAAATCTTCGATCTAAATTGAAGAGTATCCAAAAAAGACTCATAAAATTTGTATTACGGTATGATGTAAAGTCCTCATAATACAGTTATTAGATGATCTTTATGAAATAAAGTCCTCATATTAGCAATAAAGATCTCTATTACTAGAAATTGCATCCGATAGTGTGCAATAGTAGTGTAATTATTTAAGACTTAGTTGATTACAAGAATGAGAGTTCTTTGATAGTCGAATTAAGTTACAGTGGATCTGTATGTTAAACTAGAAAAGTAGATAACAAAATATATAAGAAATAGCCTTTTCCATATAAATATAGTGCATTCCCTCCAATATGTGTAAATGTCCTCGATTTTTAAATGTTCAATGTTGGACTGCCTTGTTTGTGTGTTAATATCATAAAGATTTATGTTTTTCACATTGCAACTTATAGCATGGAACAAGAGTTGGGTCTTGTATAGGGTAATTTTACTAGCTAAGATCTTATTGATTATTGCTTGGTTATAAGAACTCATTTTATGTTCCTGTACCAAATCAAACTGACCAAGAAGTTTGCCTTTCACATCTTTAAGTGTGTCTTTGAATTCTCTTCTAACATATATAATTACAATCAAAAAAATAGATCTTCAGTTAAAAAAAAATTTTGATCTTAAACCGGAGTCACAACAAGAACTTGTTTTTTTGATTCGCAGGTGTAAACTTTGGTGATTAATTCAATTGGTGAATACCTAGGGGATGTTATGTAAAGTTTAGAAGTTTTGTAAACTTTGGAGAACATGAAGGATACTAACAATGGAATCACTGTTTGAAATTAACAGTTTCACATAAATGAGTAATATTGATAGATCTTGGATGTATAAATGATTAACACTTGATGGTTTCATTAATACTGAGTTTATTGAGGGAGTTGAAGCTTTTATTCATTATGCATGTTCTCAACCTACATATATGGATGGCCCAAAAATTAGATGTTTATGTAAAAAGTGCAAATATATTCATTTCCTTCCTGTTGATGAAGATAATGGGCATTTGCTAAGAAAAAGGTTTGTCTCCAATTTTTTTGAGTGGACACAATATGGGGAACCATTGATTTGTATTACCTCAAGGGGTAATCAAGTATAATTGTCTATGAACTTAAATAAGTTTGAGGGGGAGATTGGATTTAGAACAAATAATGTGGATGTAAATGAAAATCCTCACACGCAAATGGTTTATGATGCATTCGGTTATACCTTTCATGAAAATATAGAAAATCTTAAAGAAGAACCAAACCTATATGCAAA
Organism: Erythroxylum plowmanianum; assembly: GCA_025531925.1. Taxonomy (NCBI): domain Eukaryota; kingdom Viridiplantae; phylum Streptophyta; class Magnoliopsida; order Malpighiales; family Erythroxylaceae; genus Erythroxylum; species Erythroxylum plowmanianum. The sequence continues at coordinate 16,405,280 of JANVCQ010000004.1, forward strand.
ACAATTTTTTAAGTTACTACACTCAGCTGACCAAAAAATGTGGCCAAATTATGAGACAATAACTCAATTGTCTTCAATTTCTTGAATATTGAACACAAAATATGAAGGTCATATTTTTTATCATAGTTTTGATCAAATTCTTGAATGGTACAATGAATCATTACCTCCTCATCATACAATGGTTGATAGTTTTTACAATATGAAGAAACTTATTAGGGGTTTTGGTTTAGCTGTTGAAAAGATTGTTTGTTGCAAATTGTGATGGTTGTTGTAAAGAGGAGATGATGTGGAATTATAAGAGTGAAAATTTTATGGTCAATCTAAGTTCAAGCCTAAAAAGTGTTCTATAAAACATAGATTAGTTCCTTAGAAGTGGACGTATGATTTCCCGCTAACTCCAAGACTTCAAAGACTATATGCCTTTGATGTTACTGCATCTCACATGAGATGGCATAATGAACATAAATAGGAAGATGGAATAATGAGTCATCCATCAGATGCACTGCCATGGAAACATTTCAATGATACCTATTATGAGTTTACAGCTAAAAGTTGAAATGTTAGGTTGGGGTTATCGATAGATGGATTCTAACCTTTTAGTCAATTCGGCTAGCAATAATCATCATGACCAATCATAATTACTCCTTATAATTTGCCTCTATAGATGTGTGTGAAAGAGGCATATATGTTCTTGACAATGATTATTCCAAGGCCTATAAATCCAAAGCATAGAATTGATGTATTATTATAACCATTGATATCTGAATTGCAACATCTTTGGGAATATAGTGTTGAGACGTATAATGTGTCTTTGAAATAAAATTTTGTGTTGAGAGCGACTTTGATTTGGACCATTAGTGATTTTCCAGCATATTCCATGTTGTCTGAATGGAGCACAGCAGGAAAATTAGCTTGTCCTTATTGTGGCAATGATTTTGATGCCTTTTATCTTCCAAACATGGGCAAAACATGTTGGTTTGATAATCACAGAAAATTTCTTCCTTTAGATCATCCATTTAGACACAATAAATAAAAGTTCATTAAGAATATAATGGTAAAAATACCTCCTTCCCCTCATAAAGCTAGTGAAGAGATTTTGCAGGAGATTGATAATTAGGCTTACTAAAAGTTACAGAATTTGAAGCTGATGAAGTTAATACAAGCATTAGTAAAAAATTTGGTTGGAGAAAATGAAGCATCTTTTGGGATTTGTCATATTGGAAAACTAATTTGATACATCATAATATAGATGTGATGCATATTGGAAAAAAATGTTTTTGACAATTTATTCAATACCATAATGAACAGAAGGGAGGACAAAAGACAATGTAAAATCATGAGTTGATTTACAACTTTTTTGTAAAATGAATGAGTTAGATAAAGACCTTTGCACCAGTAAATATCCGAAAGCATGTTACATTTTGGACAAAAAAATAGAAGGAAATATTATGTGAATTGTTGAAAAGTTTAAAGTTTCCTGATAGTTATGTTTCAAATTTGGCAAGGTGTGTAGACATGTGAAAGAACAAATTATTTGGGATGAAAAGTCATGATTATCATGTGTTTATGCAAAGGCTAATTTCAATTGCATTTTGGGAGTTGCTGTCAAAATAAGGTTTAGAAAGCCATAACAGAATTAAGTTTGTTTTTCAAAAGTTTAACATCATCTAAAATCAAGTTGGTTGAAATGGAAAAACTATAAAGGAAAATTCTAGTAATTTTGTGCAAGTTAGAAGGGAATTTTCCTCCAAACTTCTTTGACTGTATGGAGAATTTACCTATGCATTTAACAAACAAGGCTAAATTAACCGATCCAGTTCAATATCGATAGATGTATCCATTTGAGAGGTAATTCAACAAAAATGATTATAATTAAAGTAATAACATGATTTAATAACTAAATTGTACTAACCCTATTTACTAATATAGGTATTTGCATCACTTGAAGAAAAATGTCAAAAAAAAGGCTGGAGTTGAAGTTTCGATATGTAATGCTTATTTAGTGAAAGAAGTTAGTATATTTTGTTCACATTATTTTGAGTCGCATGTTCACACAAGAGAAAGAAAAGTTCCTCATAATGGAGATAGGGGAGGAACAAGTGTTGCTAATGGTAACTTATCCATTTTCACATATCCTGGATGAACATATGGACGTTCAACAAGAAGAATGTTCAAGAGGTTCAACCTTTCATGCAATAAGTTGAAATTGATTATATGGGTTTTGAAATTTAGTGTTATTTATAACTAAAATACATAATAATGTTTTCAGATTATACGAGGAATTGTTACGTGAGCTAATGCCCAACAAAACACAGGATCATATAAATAAAGAAGTTGGAAGACACTTTCCTCGATGGTTCGAGAAATTTGTAAGTTTTCACTTACAAATATTGAAATGATTGAATTATAAGATTTAAGTGTTCAAATGACATTATACTGTTTAATATGATAATTTCTTTTGTGTAGGACTTAGAAAATCCAATAGAGAACAAGTTCATATGTGATCTTACGAATGGACCTCTATGAACTATAAAATCATATCTGGTGTATTTTGTTAATGGATAAAAATATTATACAGAATATTATGGTCATGACATCGCAACAATAAATAGTGGAGTTTGCATACATAGAGAATTGATGGATCACTATGGTAAAATTATTGAGGAACTTGAAATTAAATACATTGCATTGTCAATAAAGCGAAGTGCGATATTTAAGTGTGACTGGTTTGATCTGACTCTAAATGTTAGTACAAAAGTGCATAGTCGATACAATCTAACTGAAATCAACAAGCGAAGAAGATTGAGAAAATTTGAACCTTTCGTGTTGCCAATGCAAGCAATTGGTTGGTCATTTGCAAAGTTAAACCTAAAGGTGTTTTTGAATCATATGGAAAAGGAGAACACAGAATTAAACGTGAAGCATTTTAGGATGATGTTTATGAAATTAATGCATCTATCATATATGACAATAATGAACCTTTGAATTATCCATTTAATGAATATGTTGAAATTGCATCTAGAGAGGATGATGAGGGCCAGAGATCTGAAGGGGAGCCTAAGTTTGATTCTTATTTTTCAAAAAAAGAAGATGATTTTAATTTACAATTAAGTGATGATAGTGATTAATTTGTGATTGTAATTGAATATTATATTCAACAAATCAATTATTTCCTTTTCAATATATTATGTAAAATATTGAATTCAAACTCTTATATTTCTAGAAAATTCAGTCAAATATGAATTTCAGGTTGAAATATGCCACCAAAGAGAAAGCATGATATAATGCGACCCAAGTTGAGATAACGATTCGGAGATACTTACTGTCCAGGTGAACCATCACACTCTACAGCTGTAACAGAATCACCTCCTCCTCCTCCAACTACTACACTTGCAAATGAGTACCTGTTGCTATACCATCCACCACCCCGACATCATCCACTACCTATATAGTGACAGAGATATTACGGTAAACGATGTGAATGAAAGAGGTGGCCGCCAACCTAAAGCTAAAGGACCTGATGGAAGAACTTACATCACAATTGTCAATAATCTGTAAATTGAAAATACGTGAAATACTATATGTTTATAATAAAGTTATAGGTTTAAATTTTAAAAATGGTATAAAATTATTTATTTTTATATTAAATTGATTCCGTCTGGATCGTGCGTGAGAAGCATGACATCCAAATTCAAGTAGAAGATTGATCTTGAAGATTATATATGGAAGAGTATCTCTTAGACCATAAAGGAATTTTACTATCAAGAGTTTGAGGTACAATAAAAATATTATTTACTTTTTTAATTGATTTTATACATAATTAGATAAATATTATTACATTATAAGTATTTATCAAAATTTTCCTTTTATTTCATAAAAAAAATTTGGGATTCTGAATTTGATGCAGTCATTAATGAAGTATGGGAGAGATGAGCATGTACACATTATTGGGACTTTGTTGGTGGATACACAAGGTTGGTGTGCAACCACCTTATATTTCTGAACAAATATGGGGTCGTTAGCAGCAGTATTGGACATCACCTGAGACAATGTACATTTCAGATTGTAATTCTACCAACAGATATGGAAGATCGGGAGAGAGAGTCTTCCCTTACATAAAGGAGGATCTATTACTATCCACGAATATGCGAAGAGACTTGTAAATATTTACACTTTACATTTATATTCTATTTTTTTACTTTATTGTATATCAATTTAAATTGACGTGTGAATTTTGGAATGAAAATATGTATATTATGGAAAATGATAATATTATAAATGTCTAGTGCCATATATGACTGTGTTGTTAAGTATATTTATTTATTCAACAGCGGGATAAATATCATAAAAATAGAGAAAATTTGGCTGAAATTTTTATAAATTCTAGTTGACTTATAACATTTTATTCTTATGCAGGAAAAGCCTATAAGCATGAGGCCTACATCCCGTCAACTCTTTTTGCACACTTATACTAAGAAACATGACGGTGTGACATTTGTCAACGTCTGATGTAGAGAACTTAATGTATGTGAAATTTATGCTTTAATATTAATTCTTAATAATTATCAAGATTTTTAAAAATTTAATTCTTAATAATTATCAAGATTATGAAATAAAATTTAATGTCAAGATTTTTAAAAAAATTAAAAATATTTACTGAGGGAAAACAAGTGTACATTGATAAAATGCATTATATTTACCAACGGAACACAAGTCTACATAGGTAAAATCTATTATATTTACTGACAGAACAAAACAAATTGTTATTAATATTGACAGCCCGTCGTCAACTTTACTAACAGGATTTGCCGCAGAAAAATCGTCGGTATACTCACTGACGGAACAATCATAACCATTGGTACTATTGTAATAATGTTACCGACGGAACAATCAATATCATTTATAAATATGCCGATGGAAAAATCTTTATTGTTAGTAAATTTACCAATGGACATTATGTTTTTTGTTGAAAATAATTACATACGGTCGTTTTTATGATGCTTTTACCTATTAGTTAATTATGTTGCCAATCAGTTTTCCTGATGAAATTCTTAAGGGTTTCTATCGCTAAATGACATTTTTGTTGTTGTGAGTCTCAATATATTGTGTTCAATCATCAAGTTATCTATTATTTTAAATAAATCAATAAGAGAAAGAAAGATGTAAAGCAAATTAAATTGAAAAGAACGTTCAAAAGTCAAGATAAATCAAGCATGACCAATCAAAACTATTACATGTAGTTGTCTCCAGTAACTCAATCCTTCACTTATTGATGCATTAGAGGTTCAAAAATTAGGATAAATTCTTTTATTTTAAAGTAAGCAAATAAGTCTTGACGGTTGACGTATGTTTCGACTGTTTGCAGAAGTTCAAAGTTGTAAACTTGTAAACAAAGTTCATAAGTTGGTCGGTCAACGAAAACTCGATCAATGGCATGCTGCTACTGAACTTTTCTCCACTAGTCGAGTTTTATTAATTCTATGTTTTTTTTTAATGTACAATTCTCGATAAACCCAATTTCTTTCGTAGACTAAATTCCATTTGGAGAAGACCATAACTGCTAATTCTTGATATTAATCGATATGAAAAGAAAAAAATAAGTTATTTCCCTTACTAGATAGAAAGTAAAAGCTTACAATTTTTTGAATATATCGTGAGGATGGAGGCTAAACGTCATCTTAGTTGCTTGAATGTGAGATTGTTTCAAAGTTTTGAAATTATGAGAGAACTATTTTGAAGAGATTGAAATAGCAGTTTCTTTTTTTCATCATAAAGCTAGGAGATGAGACTATACTGTAATGTAGCCGGAGGTGTAACAGAAAACTTTTGTTTGGTTACTTGAAAGTCCCCTATTGTATGGTTTCCATATGAAGCAGTCAAGCGACAGAGCATCGGAATTAATTCCCTGTTTAATATATTCGTGGCCTGAGCATTGCTATAATATTTTATTGAGCCCACCAATTCAAGTCATAAGCAAACAGCAAAGTGCAAATGCCTTTTCCTTTTATAAAGAATCATAGGAACAAATCAGTGTCAAGTATAGTGGTTGACCTGACTTGATTCTTTAAGTAGAAATTAACCTTAATTAATTTGTCTCGAATGAAAGATTAGAGAGATTTCCGGCCAGGCTTGATTCTTTCTTACTTTAGCTAACTTTTAAGATGATGGCCCAGGGAAATCCCTACTTTCCTAAGTCAGATGAAGAAAAGTTTAAATCTAATCTACATCATGTAATCTTTAATTCTCATGATGACTGCACCAGCAGTTTTAAGGTACGTACCTTGTGGATCTTGAGTTGCATTGTTAACTTTTCCCCCACTTCTAAAGTTATGTAGTAGTAAGTAATATGTATCTTCTCTCATCAATAATTTGATCTATGCTTGATAAACCTAACTGAAGCTAGACAACGCTGCCAGATTTTCCGTTGCTCCTTAAGCGGACATGCTTAATTTTGATCCTGCGGATGATCAGTTTATTTATCTCGAGTTTTTTTTCTTCTTTTTATTTATTGATAGGTTGTTAATCAATTCCTACTCAATTAAGAAATCTTCATGACGATATACAAGTTCCAAGTTGGGAACTGTGTTGAAATCTGTACTTAAGATTATCAAGGGTCGATGAATTCTTCTGCTAGAGGCTGTGTCTCTGATCGTTGAAAATTAAGGCCGATATTTTAGTTGACGTATGGATCGTGCATGATTCCAATCATGCTCACGATATGCGGCGAAATCAACAAAAGATGGTAAACAGTTTTAGTAAGGCGAAATCACATGAGTTGTACCGATGGCTACGGAGCAAAATCATACTCACATCCAGCTTAACGCTTGTTCATTTTAATTAGAAGCACGATTTGCCCATGAAGCATCCGACAAACTCTTTAGTGATTTGTGATTAGGGTTAATTTGTATATGATATTACGTTATTTTCAAAATAGTATTAGTATTATTGTAACCAATTAAATAATCCAATCAGTATCACATTTTAGCAATTTAGATCCACTAGATAGTGACATAATTTTAAAATTGATTTCTTTAGACGATGACTAAAGGTATGAATTCTACCTTAATGTTCTATGAAAAGTTTAAATAAACTTATATTATTTTCCATTTTACCAATTTTACACCTTATTGAGAGTGAATTAGTGTCATTTTAGCAACAGTAGGTAATATTAGAGCTAATAGTAAAGGCTTACTTAGACCTTTCATAAAATGTTGACATGCAAATCACATTTTCATCAATTATTAAATCAAAATAAATTGTTGTGTATATATATATAATCAAAACAAATTAGTGTGTGTGTGTGTGTTCATATACAACAATTCGTTTTGATTTAATAATTGATGAAAAATGTGATTTGCATGTCAACATTGTATGAAAGGTCTAAGTAAGCCCTTACTATTAGCTCTGATATTGCCTACTGTTGCTACTGAAAAATGTGATTTGCATGTCAACATTTTATGTGGGTGTGTAAGCGCTTGCGCGCATAAATTTATAATGTATACATACTTACCTATATATGTGTGTGCAGGAGAAAGTACATAATATAATACATATACCTATGTGTGAGTATACAATATGATTGAATCAAAATATTCTAAAGGACTCAATCACAACAATAGAGAGGATTTTTTGCCATGAGTTTTTTTGCGATGATTAGTCAATTTTTGGCAATGACTTTTAAAAACGTTGCCAAAGCCTTTTCATTTTACGACATTTTACAAAAGCGTCGCTATTTACAAATCTTTAGCGATTCTTTCTTGGAATCGTCACAAAAGGCTCATCCTTTTTTCACGGTTTATTTTCCTCACCAAAGGGCTATCCTTTGGTGATAACTTTGTAGATCATCGTAAAAAGCAGGACTTTTAGCAACCATTAAATCAATAATGTATGAAACTTTAAGCTCAAAATTAATTACTATTACATTGATTTATAACTTTTTATTTTTCTTTTTTAAATTATATGATTTGACAATTTTATATGGTATCACAAAATTTTCAAATAATTTTAACATTAAGTTTATAATATAGTGCTATATATAGTTCTTACAAAAAAAACCATTAAATATTGAAATATGGTATGTAATATAATATAATGATATATAGTAAGTAGTACAAGATTTTAATTAGAAGTTTAACAATTCTTACAGACAAAACAATAAATAAAGTTTCATGCCTAGATTCAATAGATATCGTAAAGGAGTTCCATATGTCTGGAATCCCAAGAAGGCTCCTTGTTACGTTCGAATTTTACATAACAATATAAAATTTATATATAATAAATAGAGAATTATGCTTAAATAGACTTATTTATTATCTTTACATTCATAAATCATTATACTTGGTCAGGCTGACCGTGCTGGACCCGGATCCAGTCAAGACGACCCATGGGCCGATCAGTCCACTCTCGATCCACTCTCCAAAG
>JANVCQ010000004.1:16420699-16444589 GCA_025531925.1 Erythroxylum plowmanianum
GTGTAGGTCTTTGTGTTTGCATGGGAGTCTCTCACATGCGGATGGGCTGGAGAGAGCCCTGAAGAGAGCGTGGAATGAGCTTAGACTTGACATGATTATTGGATGTGAGACTGACCTTTGAAGAGGGGATTGATCGGCCTTCGGGTCGAATGGATTGGTATGGATTGGGTCCGGGCCCAGCACGGCCGATCCGACCAGATATAATTGATCAGAACTTTGTTATAAGTTTCATGGTAGCAAATGACCTAATTGAAACTGAAATATGAAGCCAATCACAGTAATGATCCACCATCATAAATCTGGCGCCGCCCTCTACACATATGATGTAGACAAAAAAGGATATACTTTTTGTTTTTAATTGACATGCATTAACAAAAAGATGGAGAAATAAATAACAGCAATAAGTCAATAGAAAATGAGACGTTGTCTCGGTGGTGACTACTAAAGAAAAAGACAAAAATTTAATTATATTATGTCGCTGTAGCAAACAATGAAAAGCAAATCGACAACTGAGATTTGTTCGTTTAAACAAATACGTATAGCTAGTGCCGTCTTTTAAAGATTTCCATGCATCTCTACGATAAGTGAAAGTTGCGGCACTATCATAACAACTCTTGGAGGACCTGACTTCTATAAGCATATATTAACTGTTAGTTAATTAACATAATCCAAGGTTTATGTGTGATTAACATATCTTGGGATGCATCAGATTCGTGTCCTCCAGACCTCCTCATATTCTTTTAAGAGGAAAAGGTAAGCCTACATATAGACGAGTCTGCATGCGCATCATGCACTATTCTCAGCTTGAATCGTAGACCTTAAAACCAATAGTTTTGCTGCTTTCTGATCATAAACTTATTCTTTCCTTCACTCGTATATCGAAACTCCAGTCAATTTTGTTCTTGCTTTCATATTTTGGCCTCTTCTTCATAGAAATATATAAAGGAGGTTTGTGGTTCTCCTATAAGAAAAAAAGGAACGTGCCTTTTCGGTTTTCATGCTCCTTAGTGGGGAAGGGAAATTAAAGAAACACGATCACCACATTCTAAGCTAATTCTGAAAACGACTTGACTGATATAAGATAGTAGTCATCATGTACTTATAATTTTCTGATATTCCTCTGCATCCTTGGATCTTTTCCTTTCTTGGTCAAGCCCCATCGACGCCACTGTGGTCTCCAATCATTCCACCACCTCCAAAAGCAATCACGAACTTTATGTCAGATTGGGATTGATAGGCTCAATGGAGAGTGTATATGTGGTACAGTTGCCAGATTAATCGTTAATTATCGGCGAAGAGTCGTGTAACGATCGATCCACTTCAAAAATTCGTGTGCTATGTGTCCGCAAGTGGCTGGTGAATATAAGCGTAAAGCGGGGTCTTACACAGGACCCAATCAATCATTATACTTTATGTAGACAAGGAAATGTCACTAGTCCTCCTGTCCCGGAGTGGGTACGACTACATGAACCAATGAGGCAGCAATTTATTTGCATAGTAAATTAAGGCTTAATTGCCGTTGATGAATTTTAACTCATTTGGCGTATACATTTCTTTATAGAAGTGGCTTAAGGTCAAAATTTTTCCTCGTGAACAAAAAGAGTGCCTATTGGTAATATTGGGCGGAACTTGCCAGTAATTGTCCATTTGTTTCATGGGAGGCTTCTTCCCTTTTTCTGTTTTTAATTAATTGAGTTGAGGGATGCTTTTGATCCTCTTGACGACAGCCCCCACCACTTGAAGCTCGTGAGTGACGAAGATCCATGACGAGAACTACAATTATTGCAACTTAATTATTCAATTCCTACGCCCCGCACAAATGTTGGAATTTCCAATCCCACGTGTTCCCAGCTCACATGCCTATATATGCTGAATTAAGAGAACACAAGGCTAAACGGTTGTTGAACTGAGTTATGACTTTTCGCTTTTATAATCATTAGTTGAAATTATTAAAGAATGACTTTGATCGCATGATCAACTACGGATGACAACTAAGCCTATATTAGGCCTGACTTTTTGTTCACCTAAGGTTAAAATTAACGAATCAAATTTGAATAGATTAAATTTGAAGTTTAATTTTAAAAATAAAAATAATATTTTAAGTCAAGTTTAATCTTGAATTATTCAAATTTTCAAATCCTACTTTAGGCAATTAAGGTCAGGTTAGACTCGAGCCTTGACATACTCAGGCCCGGCCCAACCCAGCATATTACCATCTTATGTAAATCCAGTTACCACCTCATGTAAATCAATTTCTTCCATAGTAAGGGCCCTGTTAACTACACCACAAATATCTAAACTGCCTACGCGGCAATTACATAACGGCGTGCCGTACAATAACATGTTTTAAATTAATAAAGAAAATAATTAATCTCTACGTAGATGGACGTCGGATTTATTTATTATATCTAGATCGAAAAAAAAAAGCTACATAAATAACAGTACAGAAGATTTGAGTTGTGGGCTCCAGGAAAACTGGATCCTAAACTAATCTTTACACTTCATCAGGAAGATACCAACCATGTTACTATTATATTGAAGTTGAGATATCGACCAATTTATGCCGCAGGATGTTAATTACCAATTTCTGTCTTATCGTGTAACGAACTCCAAGTATGACTGTGACGATCACATACAAGATCATTTCCCGAGGTAAAAGTTGTAAAAGGAAATTTGTGGTAAAGAAGATAAATGTACGACACGTTCAGCTATTGAAATCAAATATGATGGCGTTGCAAATATTCTTAAATCCACATGAAATAAGGCGGAAAAAAAAACTTCGGGGAAACTTTTGCTAGTATTTTGATGCTACATAGGAATCCTAGTTGATCTCACTCGAAACCCAGAGAATACTTAAAAAATTTTGACTTCAGACATAATATAAAGCATTTCATTTTAGCTAAACAGAGCTACCAAATTGCCAATAAGACTAACCAAAGCTATAACTGGGATATAGTAAGGGTATAGAAAGATAGGTCATGGAATCAATAAATCACCAAACTGGAACAAGGTAGAAAATTATCTAACATACCAGTGGCATGCCCTGGGTTATTAATTGAAGTCTAACAGGAGTAGTCATTAGAGCTCGTAGAAACCGAAGATGAGATGAATTTGTATTACCGATCCCCTACAGACTGTGGAAGCGGCTTCTGTAATTATTCACAGTGATTTAAATTGGTTTTTCTTGTCTTCTAAAAACAGAAACTACATGGTATATAAATTCAATTTGCATGGCCGAAGTCGGATTCAGAATTTTGGCACGACTGTTGCGTTAATGCTAGTAACCCTAGCCATCGGCAGTCACATCACTGTTTGCCACGACGTGCTTTAAAGAAAATCTTGATACGAAATACCTAAATAAATCTTGATCATAATGTCTTCTTCCTTTGCTGTAAGTAGTAGGCCTTCTGATATTTCTGGAAGACTAAATCCGACTCTGAACATTATTAGTAATGAACTGTTGACTTTCAATCCGCGAAAATAGATCATACGAAACTGAATGTTTTCTCTCTTTGCTGTTTCCATAGGACCCACGGCCTGAGGTTTGATGTTGGGATTCTACCCCAATATCCTCCTTGAATCGAGTTAAGTACGCTCACCAAGTCAGAACATTGTGAAGAATTAAATTTGCTATTTGATTAACACCCAAGAAAATCTCCATCCAATTATTGGAAAAGATGTTTTTGCGTAAAAGCCCAAAGATATCATTACCCCTTCATTCACACACACAAATATAGATTATTGCCTTAAATGTACAATCAACACACTTATTAAGAGGAATTAAAATCTCAGTCTTATGCTTCAGTGTAATCGCAGGAATATCCTGTGCACATGAGACTGAGTTTCATGTCTACAAGCACACCTTCATATTTATACATATAACACAACCCATCACCTTCATCGGGGGGGTCAGAAAAGGATCATTCATGCATGCCCCAAGCAGCCATGGAACTTACTCGCGAGTAGGGCAGCGACCGCCGCTTCCACTGCCTATGTAGGTGCAAGGTGAAGAAACAGATGGAGGGACAGGAGCTCTTTCCATTGATTCCCACGCTGCACCACCACTATCGTTAGCAACTTTCGGGCTTAGATTGCCTTTTTTATAGACCCTAGAAGCGACGCCAGGTTTAGCTGCAAAATGAAACATCAAGATAACAGCTACGATAAATAATTTCCCAGTCATCTTGCTAACTGCTTCTTCGCTCATTTTCATGGTTGCTGTATTTAGAAAGTTTAAAAGGTTGATTGTATATAGGTCTATAGATTCTTAGCTTCCTGGATCTGTATCAACTGAACCTAGACCTTGTATCAGATTATATAGAAGATAGAAAGTAGTTCTAGGTGCCTTTACCTTTAGCCTTTATCAATATAAAATTTGACCACATCCACTCGGACTCGATGATGCATCAAAATTGATTATAGGAGTTCAAACCCTAAAAAACTGATCTCCTTGCAGAGTGTGTTCAACACTATTACCTGCATAAATGGATATGAGAAAAGGAAGGAAATTATCGTAAGAAACTGGAGAGTACAGAATGAAGTTACTTGCGAATAGAACAAATTGCATTTAATACGATTTAACAATTTGATATCATAGGCTATAAACCAGTACAGTAAACAAAATATTCACTCATATAAAGATTTTAAAGTCATCTCAAGTGATTTACGTTGTTGAGTGTGTTCGCCTACTACATCAACCTTATACATTTAAATTTTAGTAACATAAGTTATATATTTTTCTTAATTTGTAGGTTTAATCAAAGTATTCCTAAATTAGATTAAATCTATTAATATTAAATAAGGAAAATAGTAAAAAAAAATAATGCAAGTAATAAGCTAATCGTATTTAGTCTTATGGAAAGGTTACAAAATAAAATAAGTTATTATTGCATACAACACCAATATATTCATATAAATCATTTTCTATAATTATTTATATTAGTTAAGTTTACGATTGAATAATGACAGCAATCATATTGTGACTAGTGTTAATATTGTCAATATGATGCTTGGTAAGAATTTTAAGTTGAAGAAAGATTCACTTTTTAAAAAATTTTGAGAAATTTGTTTTAAGAAATACCTTCTTGATTGTTTAAGTGTCCATTACTAACTCAAAGTCTGAAAACGTTAAGAGTTCTACGACAGAAAAGCTAACGGTGTCACTGTTAATGAAATCTTATTGCTATTATAAAAGATATATGCTCTGAGTCTTGACTATGTTTGGTGTTATTGTTGATTTTTATTTTTATTTTGCAGTTAGAAGTGTTGTATATAAAAACAATTGACCAACTGGTAATTATATCTAAAAATATTACAAAATTAATTAGTTTATGAGAAAAACTAATAATTTTCATAAAAGCTACATATGGGTTTGGGATTACTATTACAATCATTTTGCTGTTTCAAAAGTAGGTTTGTACCAAACAAAAGTTTTTAGAATGCATGGTTAATTTTTCAAAACTATGGTTTCGGAAAAGCAGTCATCTTATATTTTCGTGTTGTTTTTTCAGATTGGTAGTTTGAGAAAATTTGCTTTTAAACTAATTAAATTATAACATCATTTCTTTACTTTGTCTTAATTTACAACTTGCTTTATGATTATTATCCATTTCTTTATTATAGACTACTAATGTAAGCTACCGACAATATCTTTCATAATGTTTTGTTTTCAGTATTACAGTTTCGTCGAGTCATTAACTTTGTTACATGATCTTATTACATTTTCTCACATGGATCGTGCGATCTTGCGAGAATTAACTTTGTACTATATTATGCTTTCTTTCTTAAAAATGTTTACCAGAGATTTGTAGAGGTGAAAAATAAAATATCCGACTTATCTGGTCAAAGCAAAGCCCTTTTGTTGTCGCGCATGCCATTACTAAAAGTTTACTCCCTTAAAATATTGTAGCCACAAATTTATGTCTTGTGAAAGAAAAGTTGGGTGCGGCGCGTTGTCGGTCATTTGCTTCCTCTTTCCTACTTGACACTGGAGGTGTTCTCCTTCGGTTTCCAATCACTCAAATAAATTTAGGTGTGCTTGGTTGAGGATCCTGTAGCTTTAATTTCCAGTCACTCAAATTTGGTTTATTTAGGATAATGATAATATAAATTATAATAAATACAGTAAATAATAGAAATATATAAGACTTTCATTCTTCATTATATTGGGAATAAAAATTATTATTTTAAAAATGATATAAAAATACTATTTATTCAATCATAATACATTACTAACTAGTCTTTTTTCATTCCTTACTTTTTTCCTTCTTCTCTTACCAAATAACTAAGAGCTTCCCAAGTAACAAAGGTAAATTTAATTGAAGGAACAAAGCGAGGGCCGAGTGCATGTATTTTGGTTCTATATGTAATCACAACAATTGCGTCTATGATAATATAAAACTTGACATCAAACCTAATTTGCTTGCTAAGTCGTCGCCTGGGATTAAATTATCAAGTCCAAGCTCGACCAACTGTGCACTTCTTCTTCCTTTTTTTTTTTTTCCCCATTTCTTTTTGTTTCTACGAGGATTTGTGCTATCTCCGTATCTACAGTACTGCCTATATTCCTCTCCTCAGTGTATGCCTTTGAACTCTATATGTTTTAATAAAAAGTTAACATAACCTCCATTTTTAACGTTACCTAATACAAATACTAGTTAAGGTTAGTTTGGGCATATTCAATATCTCCATGTAGCCAAAACTGACTGGAAATATCAGACGGATATATTCCAGCTACATTTCTATTCATTTAGTTTTTGGTGTAATAAAGTCAATTTTTAGGCAATTATTCGTTCACTACTTTCTAAATATTTTTAGACTTTCACTATAAGAAAATTGTGGATTAGCGACAGAAACTTAGCGACGGAAAAATTACCGTTAGAAAGCATATTTTCGTTGCTAAAATTGAGTAATTTAGCAACGGTACTACTACTCGTCGTTAAATTTGGAGGGAATACGTCGCAGCAAAATTAGCGACGGAAAAATATGACTGTCGGTAATCACTACAAGTTAGAAACGAAAAATTATTGACGAAAAATATGCCGTTGGAAATTAGCGACGGAAAGCATATTTCCGTCGCTAAAATTGAGTAATTTAGCGACAATAATAACACTCATCGCTAAATTTGGAGGGAATTCGTAGCAGTAAAATTAGCAACGAATGTTAACGACGGAAAAATACCGTCGCTAAATATGGAGGAAATTTTTGGCGGAATAAAAAATTTTGAGTTTATCTACGGAAAATTCCGTAGGTAAATTCCGTCGGTAAATTGATTTAGCGACGAAAATTTTTCTTCTGTCGGTAAAAAGGTGGGAATTATTGGCGGAATAAAATTTTTTGAATTTATCTATAGAAATTTTCGTCGATAAATTCTTTTTAAATTTCGACATCTCCCTCCTACTTGTGTCTTCTTCCTTTCTTCTTCTTCCTTCTTCCTGTGTCTCCTCTTCGGTTTTCTTGGAGCCCATTTCTCTGTTGTGGACTCCTTTTCTGCTCGTCGGCGTTGTCTTTTCCAGCTATTGTTATCGTGTCCTTCAGTGAAGGTATTTTTGCAACTACTGTTGTATTTTTTCATATATTGGATGAAAGTTAATTTGGGTATTTATTATTTTCGTTTATTTTTGTATTTTGTGATTGGAAAATAACTTTAAGGTATAAATATTAGTGATAGAAGGGACAATACATGGTTTTAGTTGTGATATTGGGATAAATTTCTGATATATGTAAGGTGTTTGATGAAATGTTTGTTTTTTAAAAAAATAATTTCAGTTCTTTATTTTCGGTTATTTTTTAGTATGAATTTTATTATTTCAATTCTTTTACTTGAAATGATGAAGTTATCTTCAAGGTAGCTTCTACAGAAACTAAACACTTTGCAGGTAAATTTTAAAAAATAGTTTTCAACAAATTTACCGACGGAAAAAAATTTCCGTTGGTAAAATATTAGATTTAACAACGGGAAAAAATTCCGTCGCTAATTACCGACGGAATAGCCAATTCCGTTGATAATTTTCTAACAGAAAAATTTTTATTTTATACCGTCGGTAATTCCGTAGGTAAATTTACCGACGATATAATTTCTGTCGATAAATTTATCTATGGCTATATCTCCGACGACTTTTTTCGTCAGTAATTTCGACGTTAAATAAGGCTACAAACGGAATATGTCCAAATTTCATTGGTAATTTTCGTCGCTAAACTTTATTTTTCTTGTAGTGTTTCTAGATAAAATGGTGCTCGTATCTAGGTTTTGATCATGACTTAGATCAAATCTAGACGTCAATATAATACGTTATTAACAATTTAAATTAATTAAGATAAATTTAGTTTCCTCCCCATAAGTTTGCCTAGATAAATTTAGTTTCCTCCCCATAAGTTTGCCTTTTGCGTTCTCCTTCTCTTTTTCTATCATTATATCCTTAACTTCCATAAAGTTTGGGTTTTCTATGACAACGAACATGGCCCTGAATTCCTATTTATCATCTTATTTAATTTTTTTTAGTTTCTTTTAATAATTAATTGATTGTGATCAGGGTAACATTCACTAAAACAAAGAAGGGTATTGGTGACAAAATATAACGATGCTGAAAGAAACAAAATTGTCGTAAAAAGTATTTAGCAAAGAAAAAATCGTTGAACAAATAGTTACAAAAGCCTGGTAGCAAAGAATTATTTGCGACGTTTTAAAGAAATAGTTCCCTAAAAGATTTTGCTATAATTATTACTTCATTGCTAATAAGAATATGCAACAAGAGGAGAAATAGTCGTAAATCACTTATTGCCACGTTTAATTTTGATAGGTAAACGTAATTAGCTTCGTTAACTTAGGTGCAGATAATAATGTTTACTGATGATTTGTTTTCATATCAGAAGATGTTTAGCTACGAAAGTTAAAGCGTAGCTAAATGCTAATAGAGATGTTTTGGAAAGCGTAGGTAAAAAGAATTCATGACGATTTTATATTTGCTAAAAACTTTTAGTGAAGAATATTTTTTTAATTTACCTTCCTTATTACCAATTTGATATTTAATTGTAATTATTAACAGCATTTTTAATTCATGTTATTGTTTTTAATATAGTTTGAATTATAATTTAGTCGCATTTTGTAATTATTGTTAGTGACATAATAAATTAAAATAAAATAAAATTTTCATAATTAAAAATGAAATGCATTTTATACAAAAACATTTAAATATTAATTACAAAACTTAAGAAAAAATTTATCAACAAACTAAGACTTGTTATCGTCACTATTACTGACATATTATGACCTAAGTATTTGTTTGATCATTTTATTAGTTTGGGCAACTCCTTTTCAGTATGGTTTAGTTTTTGTCAACTACATTGTAATTTTTCTTGAGTACAATCTAACTTTTCTTTATTACATTGTAACTGAGCCTTAAGTGATTGGTTCTCCTCTTGAAACATCATTATATATGCTGCTCGTGACGATGATGAACCAATTGGCTTATAGTCATACCCAAGACTTTTGATATACCCTGATCTTGTACCAAAGACATTGTTGCAAATGTTAGCCACATCGGGCTTATTCCTATCAGACAATGTTCTCTACAGTAACTCCTACATCTTGTCCTATAATTTAAAACACAAAATTGAGATGTAATTCAAATATTATAACTTAGTATTACATAAATAAATAAACTCTAAAATTAAAATTTTTGTACTTACATAATTATTTTGTACCTTTTTAGACATCCAACCCTCACCTTCCTTGTAATGCATTAGCTTGTAAAGTGTGATATGTCTATGCAGTTGAGTCTGGTTCTGTTGTATGAATATAAAAAACTGGAAGACAATGGATTATATTGTATTAACTAATAGAATAATAATAACTTGTAAACATTACACACACAAATTATTGTCCTACAACAACAAATGATTTGGAGCCAACGTTGTGATGAGTTTTCATTTTTGCTCTATTAACATTGACTTTCTCACACTTTTTCTAAATAAAGAGAAGAAATAGTCATTAAATGCAAAAACAAAATTAATGGAAGGAAATATGAAGAGAACATTCAATCATCATGATCAACAACATAAGTAAAACATTAACAACATAACTCAAATATAAACAAAAGCAATCCAAACAATATAAACAATTTATTCACTTTCAATCATCATGATCAAGATTTTGAAAATCATCATCACTAATTACATTATGATTGGATTCTTCATCACTAATGTATTTAGCCAAAGTATCATCATTGTCATCTAATTCATCCTAATTATAGTTTTCATCTATTTAATTAAAAAAATTGACTTTGACTTCATCCAGTTCTACTATGCTCGGATCAACATCTCTCTTATGGAATGGTGACATATCTACATCTTCTATTCGAAGAGCTTAATTATTGAACTCCAATCTAATCTCTTGATAAACTCCATTTGTATCCTTATTGAATTGACCATTATCCCTTTCACAAAAATCGAAGATATTTTGGTGTTGAAAATTCTAAACAACCTTCCAATTGCTACCTAATATAGTATTGTTGATGTAGAAAACTTGCTTTACTTGACTTGCAAGGACAAAAGGATCATTATCATACCATGTCTTACTCACATTGATGTTAGTAATATTCCCGTTCACTTTCATGTCAATATGATTAGACATTTGCACTTAAATAGAACAACATTCTTATCCTTGATCTAGTGCAACTTTATTATTTCAAAGATGACATTGTAAAACTCAATAAATTCGTCATCATGACATCCCTCAACAACAAACCCACAATTTTGGCTTTTAAGTCGATTATCTTGATCTTGTATGTGAAATTTCACCCCATTAACAATGCAATCTATATATTTTTCCCACAAATATGAGACCCACATCCCAAACTATATAATGTTGTTGTCACTTCTTACACGTTACGATTATACAAACATATCATTTATATGACAAAATGAAATTAGAAGTTATTCTAACATATAAATTTTCATATGTTAATAATATGTAATCAATATGTATCTTACTTGATTTATAAATCATAATACAAACTTCCGCTTACACGTTTCTTCAACATTAATAATCCCTTTGTTGCGAATGGACTCTTTGTGCTCTCTATTTAAAAAAGTAAATCAGAGTTAGGAAATGAGATTCAAAGAACAAAATTCTAATATGATTGTTTGAATTAAAAGGAATATATATACACCACATATATGTCGACTTTCTCACAATTGTTTAAAATATACTAATGGGTGATTTGAAATTCGTCTTTAGGTAACTCCACATATTTACCCACACCAAGTGACCGAACTTTTTGGGAGAAAATTGACAACCCACCCTTATTAAAATCAAAGTTACGTTTTGGTCTATAAAATCTTCTCTCCACATCACTTAAGTACATTAAAAAAAATGTCAAGCATTCATTTGTGATATAAGCCTCTACAATAGACCCTTTAGGTCGAGCTCAATTATGTACATAACACTTAAAATAGTACCTACTTTTTTCATTTTGAAATAAAATAGTACCTACTTTTTTCATGTTCATATGGCTTGACTCAAATAAGTGAGCAATTTGCTTGGATTGTAGACCTGCTTAACCAATATGAGGAGCTTGCATTATCAAATCTATATTGATCAACCGAAAATTTAACCTTATAATACTTGAAGTTCCTCATGAATAGTGTCCCTTCAAGTTTCTAGCTTTTGTAAATTAAAGAAAATTTGTGTTAATGAATGAGCTCTTAGAGGAGTTACAAACAAGAGCATTACATTGTCAATTAGCAACTCAAATGAAAGCTATCCAGAATAAGTTTAGGGTATATATATTAACATTTTTTTTCTAGTACAAAATCAAGTTTAGATACCTACATTATAACAATTAAGGTTTCACATTATATTCAAACCAATCCGATATAAAATGCAAAAAGGCTTGAAAAATGATTATATCCCTCCTCATTGCACTTTATATTAGAGGCTGAATATCCCAAGACTTTCTTTTGGTGAGTATGAATCTTGATTATCTGTAAGACATTAAATTCATAAGTTTAAAATATGCACTTGTAATTTACAAATGAACTTATCATCTTTGCTACTCCAATTGAATTTTATTTTCAATGTATTTAAAAAATCTTGAGATATTTTGAAATTGTATTATGTCTTTATACACTATAAGAAAATCATAAATTACAGACAAAAAATTACTAATGGAACAAATATTGTAGCTAATTAGAGACAGAAAATCAATATTCTTCAGTAATACTGTTGTGCAAAATTCTACTATGTGATGGACAAAATTTTTGTCAGTAAGGAGGAGGGAAAATATTATGACAAAATTTTTGATAGAATATATTGAAAAAAAAGTCATACTCAACGGTAAATTAGGCGGGAACATTTGTTGTAATAAATTAGTGCCGGATTTGAAAAATCTATGTTCAATCGGTAAATTTCTAATGGTATAACCACTTCGTCGATAAATTTATGCAACTAGAGTGTTGAATGAGGTTTTTTATAAGATAAATGGCACTAGTATTATAACACTTAATAGATATCTTAGTAAGGTCCATTCAATAGTCTCTAAGTTGCTATCTATGCTATAAGATTTGTGCACAACAACCACTAATTGCCATATATTTGACTTACATAGTTGATAAGGTAACCAAAATTTATTTCTTACTAAACCATAAGACTAATGCATGTCGTGGGAATTAACAAGTATCATATGTATTATTTATATCCAAAAGATTGCTGGCATAATTCACATTTGAATAACCAATTAATTCAAAGAAAGTATGCTTAGCATTCCAAAGTCTTAATGACATGATACCACTTAAATATCTAGGAATGAACTTAATGACTAAAAGGTGGGATTCTTTAAGACTAGATTAAAATCTAGCATGCAAGCATATGCTAAACATTATATTTGGCCTACATATGGTAAGATAAAGCAAACTATCAATCATATCTCAATAGAGCTTGACATCAACTAGCTTGCCCTCTTCATTTTTATTCAATTTTGTTGTGAAGATCATAAATGTCTCTTATGGTTTAGCTTGATCTATTATGAAGCATTTTAGTAACTTTTTAGGGCTCTTTGCTTAATTTAATAACTTCCATTTTTTTTTACTTGATTTGGAGTTTAAGAAAGGAGACAAACTCTCCTATCATACTTTTCAAATTTTTTACTTATACGTTTGGACAAAGCTTTCCACACACTCTTATTAGTGGCACCAAAAATAATGTCATTTTAACATAAATTTGAACAATTAAAATATCATGCTTGTGTGTTTTAGTAAAGAGTGTAGTGTTAAATTTACTTATAAATAAATATTTCTTTTAAAAATGCATTTAACTTATCATTCAAAGCTCTACGAGCTTGTTTCAACTCATATAGAGCCTTTGAAAGTTTGTAAACATAGTTAAGTGCATTATGTTTTCCAAACCTGAGAGGATGATCAACA
Organism: Erythroxylum plowmanianum; assembly: GCA_025531925.1. NCBI lineage: Eukaryota > Viridiplantae > Streptophyta > Magnoliopsida > Malpighiales > Erythroxylaceae > Erythroxylum > Erythroxylum plowmanianum. The sequence continues at coordinate 16,434,119 of JANVCQ010000004.1, forward strand.
TAAACTTCTTCTTGAATAAAAACATTTATAAAAACACTTTCAACATATATCTTAAATAATTTGAACTTCATATAGGAAACAAATTTAAGTAAGAGCCTAATAGTTTCTAACTTAGCCACTAGAACAAATTTTTCCTCAAAGTCTATGCCTTCCTTTTGATTGTACCCTTTTGCCACCAATATAGCTTTATTTCTCATAATGGTACATGATTCATCTAATTTGGATTTAAGGACCCACATAGTACCTATGATTTGATGATCTCTAGGTCTAGGAACTAAAGGACACATCTTACTCATCTCAAATTAGTTTAACACCTCATTTATAGCAAGATCCCAACTTTCATCACTAAAAGTTTCTTTTAGAAGGTTTAATTTGAGAAATGAAAGCAAGATGAGATAAGTTTATAAGATGATATCTAGTGATTACCCTTGCTGAACATCACTTAGAATTTAAATTGGAGGATGATTCTTCTTAAATTTCCAAACTTTTAGGAGGTCCTCATCCTTCTTATCTCCCTCATTTGGTTCGAAAATATGCTCATGAGAGGTGTGTTGGTGAGCATTCTTGTTTTCTTCAAGGAATAATTGCTTTAACTCCTTAGATATGCCTAAATCATCATCTTTAAGAACTTTCTAGATACAGTAGGGTTAGATTCATCAAAGATACTATGTAAAGACTCTTTAATAATAAGACTCTTCCTATTAAATACCTTGTATACTTGCTAATTAAGGAATAGCCAAAAAATTCCTTTATTCACTTTTGAATCAAACTTTTTAAGTTATCTTTAGTATTCAAAATGTAGCATTTACATCTAAAAAATTTAAAGTAACTAATTTTTGGCTTCTTCCCATTCCAAATCTCATAAAAGGTTTTATCTAAAGTTGGTCTATGTAGACTCTATTTAAATTGTAACATGTTGTAGTCATAATTTTTGCCCAAAAATATGTAAGGAGATTATACTCATTTATCATAGTCTTAACTATTTCTTACAAAGTCCTATTTTTCCTGTGAACAAGCCCATTTTATTGAGGGGATCTTCTATTAGAAACGTTATGAAAGATACTATTATCCTCACACTACAAGAAAAATGAAGCTTGGTGACGGAAATTACCAATGAACCATTTACACATTCCGTCAGAAAGCTAGTTAGTGACAGAATTTACTGACAGACCAAGGTGTTGGAGAACCGACCGTAAGTAATAATTTGAGACAAATCAATTTATCGATGAAAATTTTATGTAACCGTCGGTGAATACTCTGACGATTATTCTGTGCTATCTTCGGTCGGTAAAGTTACCGATGGAAAAGATATGCCCATTGGCAAACTTGCCGACATAATTGGTTATTCCATCAGTAAGTTAATATTGTCATTACTGGCAGTTATTAGTTATTCATCGGTAAATCGAATAGATTTTACTAACGAACTTTGTTTTTCTATGGGTAAATTGACTAAAAGCAAATTTTAAATTTTCCTTTCATTAAATTTTATTTGATGATGTTACGGTTGATGCATAATTTAAACAGTTATAAGTTATCTGTTGATAATATTTTGGTTTTTTTAAACATTTAATTTGTTAAAATAGAAAGTTAATTAATGATATAAAGTAAAATTATCTTAATTGATAATAAAGAAATTATTTTGTACATAATAAGTATTTGTAATTCATACAAAATTACTACAAGTATGTTATTCATTTGGCAATCGCGGATGCTCTGGTAGCTGTGATGGGATGCTACGCCTCCCCTTCAACTCATCCACCTCATTATGAAGTTTAGTTATGTACTCTATCAATTGTTGCAACTAAGTTGCCAAAGTCTAAATTGTGATCCAAAGCTCATGGACTTCATTGGGTGCGGACCACCGACTAGATGTTGCTGAACTGGATGTGGAGGATTGTGAATAACATGTATTTGTAAATGAACCTAAGCCAAATATCCTTCCAAGATGGTTCCTACCACCCACTGCATGAAGATAGGTTTGAGTCTCATCAACATCTTCAGAATACTGAAACTGTCATTGAATGCTTTCTTGTATTTGGTCCTATCATAAGGCATTGTTTATGTTTGTAAGTGATAACTATTAAGCATTAATATTAAAGCATAAATTTCACATACATTTACTTCTCTACATTGGGTGTTGACAAAGGTCACATCGACATGCTTCTTAGTGTGAGTGTGCAAAAAGAGTTGATGGGGGTGTAGGCTTCATGCCCATAGACTTTTCCTACATAATAGTAAAATGTTATAAGTGAACTACAATTTATAAAAATTATAGTAGAATTTCCTCCATTTTTAGGATATTTACCCCCTGTTGAATAGAGAAAATAACTCAACAATACAGTCATATATAGCACCAAACATTTATAACATTATCATTCTTCATAATATACATATTTTCATTCCAAAATTCACATATCAAATTAAATTGAAATACACCAAAATAAAAAAAAGAATATAAAGTGTAGATACTTACAAGTCTCTCTGCATGCACGATCGTGGTGGGTAATAGATCCTCTAATATGTATGGGAAGACTCTATCCCCCTGGTCCTCCATGTCTGTTGGTAGAATTACGTTCTAAAATTGACATTGCCTCTAGTGATGTTCAATACTACTGCCAACGACTCTATATTTTTTCAAAAATATAAGGCGGTCGTACACTAGTCTTTTGTATTACAACAACAAAGTCTCAATAATGTGTAGGTGCTCATCTCTCCCATACTTTGTAAATGACTACATCAAATTCAGATTCTCTAAAAATTATTTCTGAGATAAAAGGAAAACATACGATAAGTATTTATAATGTAATAGTATTTATCTAATAAATTTATAAAAATCAATAGAAAATAAAAAATAATTTTTTGTACCTCAAACTCCTAATAGTAAAATTCCTTTATCACCTGAGAGATATTCTTCCATATATAACCCTCAATATGAATCTTCTCCTTGAATTTGGATGTTATATTGAGTGTGGTCTAGATGAAATCAACCTAATATTAAAACAATTAGTTTTATACCTTTTTTTAAATTTAAGCCTATAACGTAATTATAAACATATGATGTTTCATGTATTTTCACTTACAGATTGTTGACAATTGTGATGTAAGTTCTTTTATCAACTCCGTCAGCTCTAGGCTAGGGTCACCTCCTTCATCCGAATCGTTTACCCCTAATATCTCCGTCAGTATAGTGGTGAATGTTCTAGTAACAGGTACGTTTGGTGATACCTCATCTACAAGTGTAGTAGTAACTGAAGGTACAACATCTAATTTGATGTAGCTACAAAATGTGGTGCTTCACCTGGACAATAATTGGCTCCAAATCATGGTCTAAACCTTGGTCACATTATATCCTATTTTCCCTTTGGTGGCATATTTCAATCTAAAATTCACATCCCATTCTTTGAATTAATATTTTCCATTTTTATCATTACCATTATCCTCATTTCAATTACATTCTTCTTGATTGAAACTAATATCCTCAATAACTATTAGAAAATTATTTCCTATATCTAGTTACATACCCCTTAAATCATCATCTGACCTAACACTTCCAAGTTAAGTTGTATCATATTTCAAGTAATTGGCCATAGCTTCTTACGGTTAAACTTGATTTCAGTTCTATGAGGACCATATAATAGATAACCCTTTTCCAAACCATATAATAGATAACCCTTTTCCAAACCTTACCTACTCCTCTGTAGAAATCTTTCTTTAATAATAATATGTCTAGATCATTCGTTATAATGCTAAATGTGGAAAAATTTTCAAACTCAATACTAGTCTAATTGCTCGGTAGCTTCTCTTGGTGAAGAGCTACAAGACCTCTTCTTCTTACTTTAAAGTAGCTCCATGAGTGTATGGTATGTGAATCAAGTCCTTTTTAAAGACAATATCTCTATCCTTCTCTTCAAAACTTGATGTACTTATCCTCATCTTTAGTATAACATCTTTGCTTTCCACCATTTTGATCATCATTTTCATTAAGAAACCCCCAGGTAACCTCAATCCCATCAAAATTATCAATAATCTCATTTTGGTGAATAATGGAATTCATCAAATCCTCTTGTTTTCTAAATTTTCTATTTCTTATTCTTATTTTTAGGTCAAATCTTGTTAGATAAGCATATGGTTACAAATTCAATGAGTTGGTTATGTTCGAAATAGTCACACATGTCATCAATAAATAGCTTAGCTTATTATTGACATACTTTTAACTTTTCATAAATCAATGCCTTAAATGTGCTTCGTAGTAGTATCATTATTCATCAATGTAGAGAACGAGGCATAGTAGGGAAACAAAGAGGACCATGATGGTAGCGTCCCTCCATATAGTAGGATAATGACTATTAAGATTAGTAGGTGGTTCTTAGAGTCTTGAAAATAAGAATAAACAATAGTTACTCTTTTGGTCTCCTTGTTCGAAGAACCAAAAATCAAATTTTCCTATGGTATAACTACTACTAAAACCTCCTTGCCATATGATATTTTTTTATATGATGCTATTCTTGGGAGGCAGACAAACTATAACAAGATATTGATATATTAGGATCAATTATTAAGTAGATGATACATCTAATGGTTAGATATTGATATGTTTAGAAGCACTATTAAACAAAATTTTTTTAGAATTATCATTATAGTGATCTTTATAACTATTATGGCTTATATAAACTAAACTATTTATACATACTAACAAATAATTTATAATATATATGAATAATATAGTTAATATGAATTACCATATGTATATAGCAATTTCAATTGCTATACAAATTGAATATAATTTCAAGTGCTTAACTAAATCAACCAAAAAAATTAAACACTAAAATCAATTGGGAATCAAATATAAAGCTCTAACTGGAAAACAACACCCATAACACATCACAAGATGCATATAAGCCCAAATAGATAAACAACTATACTATCACAAACACAACAACAAATCCACTTCAAATAAACACCAAAGATATGACCACACATCCCACTAAATGATGGTGATGGCATAGAAAACAACCTTATCTAGTCAAAATGGTCAACTTGGAAAAATAATCAAGTCAATGTAGAAAACAACCCTATTTAGTCACTATGGTTGACTTGCAAAAATGATCAAGTCAATGTAATTAGAAAACTATTTCAAAAACTCAAACTGTATACCTATTTCTTACATTAATATATGCATAACGGTACTTCTATAAACTAACTAGACAAATGTGACCTAAAACATGAATTCCAATATCATTGAGCAGTAAAACATTAGCGCTTTTCCCCCTTTAATAGTCTATAAAATCCCTAACTTCTAGCTAATTAATGGCTAGGTAGCTTCAACTGAAATCCTAATAAGATTCTCAATAACACAACAAAGATTACAATATGATACAAATTAACAATGATCACAAAAAAATATTAAAAAACGATGAAAATCTTGAAAAGAGAAAATTAAAACTCTTCATCTTAATGGCCATAGACATTTAAAACAAGGAGAAAATCATTAAAGAACCCACTTAGAACTTTCATCGAACACTTTAAAGCCATAACATATTCATCCCAATTAACTTAAGCAAATCATTTCTTTTTCCTTGACATTTTCTACGACATTGCTAACAAAAATACATCATAGACAATCCAAAACAAACGTAAAAACACCTCAAAAACTCCTAGGTTTGAACATATATGCCAACACGGGTTATACAAAAAATCACAAAGAACAAAGGCTGAATGACTTATCTCTACTGGAGGACACAATGAAAATGGTTGGAGAAGACAAACGAACACACATGCCGACGAGCAGAAGGCGAATCGATGATAGAGAAACAGAAGGAATCGATGATAGAAACATGAAAATGAAAATGCATAGGAGAGGGAGGGGATCTTTGGGTGGGATACATGTGTAGGAAAATGACATTGTTTAGTGTTAAACTAAACGGTGCTATTTTCTTTATATTAAAAATGTTGAAGCCAAAAGAAACGATGACGTTTACTCTAAAATTTATTGACAAAATTTACCGACAGAAACATTTCCATCGGTAAACCTAAAACTTTTTTATTCGCCAAGCATTTTGCCTCCTTTACTAAAAAGAATCTTCTACCGTCGCTATATTCCATCGAAATTTTTTTTGAGATAATTTCCCTTCATTTTTATCGACAAATATTTTTACTGTCACAAAATGTAATCTTTCCTGACAATGTTACCTTCGAAAATCATTTTCAGTCGATAATTTTTCATAGTTTCTCTTCTGTCAATAACTTTTTATTGGTAATTACTAATTTTCTTGTAGTGTCATAAAAAGGTTTCAAATCTTTCATTCTCGAACTTCCTACTATGGTCACTCCTAATAGATGTAATAGAGAGTTTTTTTTTCATTTTGTATCCTTTTTACAAATTTGAGAAATTCCCTAAAGCATTAATCTTTTTTACCTAAGAATAAAACACTACTAAATATACTAAAGTCATCAACTATGATAAAAGCATAAAATTTACCACTTGGACTAACAACTCTAGCTGGTCTAAATATATACATATAAAGTAGTTGTGAAAGTATAGTGGAAGATATCAACTTTTTACTCTTGAAAGAGCTTTTAGTTTGTTTTCCTATTTAGAAAGCTCCATAAATCTTGTCCTTATTAAATTTTAACCTTGGAAGTTTATTGAAAAGTTATTGAGAGTCGAGGTTAGAGATAACGTCTATACTTATATGTCCAAGCCTTTTATACCAAATCCATACATTTTAACATTTTTATAGTTGCTAAATTGCCATTTTACATATACTTAATATTAGGTGTTGCATCACTCATTTATGCTAATATGAGAATACATAGCATGATTAGGAGTTAATTTGTTAAATTTTTAGGTTTTTAAATAATGATGAGATGATCTAAGTCCATAAACTACTATAAGAAAATGCTTAACAAAAGTTACAATATGAAGATTATTTATTTCAAAGCTTTTGGTTCTATCAATTGGAACTTCATTCTAGCTTTTAGGATTTCCTATGTAGCTTACTTTAGGATTTCCTATGTAGCTTACTTTAGGATTTCCTATCTATTTTTTTTATAAAATTTGAGAAATTGAAGATGTGCAACATATCATTTAAGGATGATCTTTTGTTTTCATATATAGTTAACCATCTTTTCTCCTCGCTGTCGCTCACCCATCGTTTGTCATCATGGTCGTGTTCCTTTAATTGTCAGTTGAGGTAACATTTTATTCTTTGATTGTTTTTTGCGACGTCGTTGAGTTAAATCCGTTATTGTGTTTTGTGTACTGCTTTGATTGTCATTGTCTTCTTTTCTTTGTTTTGGTTATTTTCTTTGGCCATCAGTTCACTCTAGCTCTATCACTTTAGCTCTGTTATCTTCTTCCTTCACATGCTTCAGTGACTTCTTCAGCATGTCGGTTAAGGTAACTGGGTTTTGTTATTTACTAGGTTTTTGTGTACTTGGTTTAATTTGGGTATTTGTTTATGATTTGAACCTCCCATTTGAACTTGCAGCATTTTTAATGTAAATGGCCTGCACCAACCAAAACTTGTTTGTGGTATAAACTTTAGTTTGCGACTTTAAATTTTAAGTATTTTTTAATCTAAATTTTATGTACTGTTAATCTAAATTATTAGCCTTAAATTTTAAGTATTGTTAATCTCTATCATTACTACATTTTCTTATTGGTTGTGTTTGTTGTTACATTCTTAAAGTTGGGTTTATCAATGAATTAATATAGGATGAGTTTGAATTATAGTTTCAAATATTTGAATTTTATTAATGGGTTATTTCATTGATACTCTCTGAATTGATTAGGTTCTCTTTGCTTTTCATGTTCTCACCCCATTTTTAGTTGGATTTTTTCTATTTTTCTTTACGTATATTTGTTTTGTGATGGGATTGATAAATGAATGATTTTAGGGGTTTTGAGGAACTTTAATATAGGATAATGGTTAAGTTGCTACTGAAATAAAGAACGAAGAAGAAATGTAGAAGTGCTATTTTTATGTGTATATAATGTGATGTATATCTACCTGTTTATATACTCTAGGTGACTTTAAATAAAAATAACTAAATATTACCCAATATTAATGTACATAATTCTAGAAAAAAATGAAGGCTAATTAGATGTTGATAGTTGACTGTCAAAGATGTTAATAATTTATTGTAGATTTAAGATTAATAAGTGTCATATCAATTAGTTTTATGTTTACTAAATTATATTCATAAAGTAGAAGAAATATATTTTTTGTGCTTGAGAAACAATGAAGTTAGTGGTTGGAGTAATTTTGGAGGTTAAGGGTGCTCAAGAAAAATCTTTTCGATTTTTCTTAAAATTTTTGCGAGTAATATAAACAAGTAAATTTATTAATGTTAAATTAATAATTAGTTAAACAAATAATTTATATATTATTATACATCTTAAAATATTTATTAAAAAATAGTTCCTTAAATATTTTATTGAAAAGTGTACATGCCTTTCGGTGTTGGCATGTGCAAATCTTTACACTTATCTTTTTAATATAATAATAATTTTCTTCTAAATATATTAGATGATTTTTTAATGTTACAATAATTTATTAATCAAATTATTCATATTTTATCTTTACTTATTATATTTTTACTAGTACATAATTAATTTAGGTAAAATATCAAACTTCTAACATTTATTTTAAATTTCAATAACAATATCTAAACCATTCAATTAAAAATTCCAACTTTATAAAGTTAAGTAATTCATTTTTTGTAATTAATAATATATTTCATATAATTTAAATTTATTAATTTTAATTAATAACATTAATAATAGTTAAATTATCTGCTTTATTAAAACATTAAGTACTATACATAATTTAAGAATAAATGCATTTAACTTCTATGAATCGTTACTAATAGATCAACTTATGCCAGTAATTGTGGGGTTCTCGTAACAAAGCAAGCAATTGTTGCTTTTCCCTTTCACGTCCTTAAGTGCGTCTTTGAAATCTCTTATAACATATATGATTAGAAATAGAAAAAAAGGTCTTCAGTTAATAAATGTGCTACGTACCATAGTTTTGAAATCAATTATAGGTGATTAATTTAATTGGTTAATACTTAGGGGATGTTATGTAAAGTTTAGATGTTCTGTAAACTTTGGGGATCGTGAAGGATACTAACTATGGAATCCCTTTTTGAAATTAACATTTTGCAGAAATGAGTAATATTGATAGATTTTAGATGTATAGATGATTAACAGCTGATGGTTTCATTAATCCTGAGTTTGTTGAGGGAGTTGAAGCTTTTATTCGTTATGCTTGTTCTCAACCTGCATATATGGATAGCCTACAAATCAGATGTCCATATAAAAAGTGCAAACACATTGATTTCCTTCCTATTGATGAAGTGAATGGGTATTTGCTGAGAAAAGGGTTTACCCCAAATTATTTTGAGAAGACACAACATGGGGAACCATTGATCTGTAACACCTCAAGGGGTAATGAAGTACAATCGTCAGTAAACTTGAATGAGTTTGAAGGGGGGATTGGATTTAGTACATATAATATGGATGCAAATGAAAATCTTTACATGTAAATGGTTTATGATATAGTTGGTTATACATTTCAGGAAAATATAGAAAATCTTGAAAAAGAAACAAACTCACATGCAAAATAGTTTTTTGACTTACTACACTCAGCTGACCACAAATTATGACCAAATTGTGAGACAATAACTCAATTGTCTTCAATTGCTCAAATATTAAACATAAAGTCTAAAGGGCATATTTTTGATCGTAGTTTTGATAAAATTCTTAGATGGTGTAATGAATCATTACCTCTTTGATCATACAATGGTTGATAGTTTTTACAATATGAAGAAACTTCTTAAGGGTCTTAGTTTGACTGTTAAAAGGATTGATTGTTGCAAATTGGGATGTCTGTTGTATTGGGGAGATGATGTGGAATTACAAGAGTACAAATTTTGTGGTCAATCTAGGTTCAAGCTTAGAAAGCATCTATGAAATAGAAATTAGTACGCTAGAAGAGGATGCATTATTTCCTGCTAACTCCCAAACTTCAAAGACTATATGCTTCTGATGTTATTGCATCTTAAATGAGATGGCATAATGAGCACAAACAGGAAGATGGAATAATGAGTCATCTATTAGATGTATTGCCATGGAAACATTTTAATGACACATATTATAAGTTTGCAGTTGAAAGTCGAAATGTTAGGTTGGGATTGTTGACAGATGGATTCCAACCTTTTGGTCAATCCGGACGACAATATTCATCATTGCCAATCATAATTACTACTTATAATTTTCCTCCATGGATGTGTATGAGAGAGGCATTGTAACATCCCGTTACAGCTATAAAGGGTATTTTAGTAATTGGGACAGACAGATAGGATTGCACTGCATTCATTGACTGAGTATGTTACTGGCCTCTAATTATAGAGGAACAGGTCTATTGTATATGCATTTATTCATAGGTACATGCATTCATGATTT
>JANVCQ010000004.1:16445114-16468916 GCA_025531925.1 Erythroxylum plowmanianum
TTCCCGAAAATTTCCAGAAAATTCCCAAAATTCCCCCAAAACATAAAATACACAACAGTCCATTCCAAATAAAGTTTGAAGCACAAAAACATACTTTTCCACAAAAATCACATTTAGGCACATATACCGGGAAATGTCATGAATGCATGTACAATCATTTTTTTGTGCAAATTGCACTATTCACATGTAAGAATATGCATAAATATTTCAAAACAATAATAGACATTCTTAGCCCTTTCCAAATTACTATTCTACCCTTTCCCTCGGGGGTGGGATGTTACACAATTATAGGAACCTGAACTTCTTAAGGAAATATTAGTCTAGCATCTATAATTATGAATAATTATAGTGAAAAATTAGCAATTAATTTTGACCTAAATAAGATAGAAATTTTACACTTCTTGATTCTTGATTAGCTTATTCATAATTTAATAACAATTTTGTAGATCAACACCATTTAGGTTTCCTTTGTCTATGTTTATGATCTTGTTTTCCAAAGAATCTACTTATGGAACTAGTTAAAGGATATCAGTTAATGTATGAATTCCCCTTAGCTCATTCTTAGTGGTGTCAATAGTATAATTCACCATTGTGAAGCTAAAGAAAATGTTTGCCTAAAAAACCTCACTGATGATCTCAACAATTATATAAGTAGCATTGAAGTAGCTAATTTGAAAATGGAGGCATTTTTACAATTGGAACAATAGTCAATAAGGCAGATTATTTCTTCTAAAAAAAACTAGTAGTGTTATTGTTAATTCTTAACGATTAACTACCTTCCTAAAGAGTGAAACTCTATTTAATAGTCCCTTATTTTCATACTATAAACTTGTTGAAATAGATAATCTTACTAAAATTCTTTATAGGAATACCCTTTTTAAATTTAACAACTTCTTAGTTGAAGTAGAGGGATTTGAAAAGATAATTGTTAAAAGGATTAGTTATAACATCACGAGTACAAATCATTCATTTGTGTAAGAAAGCTCCAAAAAATCAAGGAAGAACTTAAGCAACTCAATACCAAGACCTTTAAAAACACTCACTAAGAAGCAATTAAGACCAAGGCTAACCTAACACTGGCCTAATTCGATCTTTACTCATTTCCAATAGAAGTTATTAAATGAGAAGAGCTTCTAAACTATACCAAAGTAGTGGAGGTGAATTATTCTATTTTAAAGTAGAGAACAAGAATTTAATGGCTTAAAGAAAAAGACAAGGAAATTAGCTTCATTTATATATCTATGCTATTTAGGAGAAACCATTGCTTCCATTTAGAAAAATGATGGACAATTGTTCTACATTCAATTTGAAATTGTAAGAAACCTATAGCTACTTTTCTAACACTTTTGGTACTCCTAATTGCTTACCTTTTTGTAATGACTCTCAAATCTTTCATATATGAGCAAATCATTGATAATAAGGTGAATCTTTTATATAAACCATTTAATTATATAAATGTGAAAAAGATTTTCTTGATCTTAAACCCAACAAAGCTAATGGTCCAATGGATTCAATGCTCTCTTTTTTAAAAAGACATGGGCACTTAGCTAATACTCTAATGGATTCAATGCTCTCTTCTTTCAAAAGAAATGGGCACTTACCAAAGATATTATAATTGAGGTAGTATAGGAGTTATTCAATCATGGTAAATTGTTAAGGGAACTAAATAAGACCTTCATAAATCTCATTTCTAAGTCCTTAAACCCTCCTCCTTGAAGTATTTTAGACCTATTTCATATTGCAATACTATTTATAAGATCAAATCCAAGCTCCTTGCATTTAAGTTAATGGTTATGCTCATTAATTACATCAATATTTTATAAGGTGCCTTCATTAAGGACAAAAAAAGGAGACAACAACCTAATTACTTAAGAAATTTTCAAGAATTATAGTATAAAATATTCAAGAAAAATTTGTGCCATTAAAATTAACTTCTATAAGACATTTGATTCCATTTGTTAGAGTTTCATATTAGATACTTAGGTAGCTTTTGGATTTCCAATAAAATTCATAAGTTGGATTAAGCAATGCTACTCAACATTATTAGAAAGTATTTTAGTGAATGGTGAGCCTACTAAACTTATTAAGGATGCAAAAGGAATAAGGTAAGGAGATCTCTTTTCTCCTTACAATTTACTTTATGCATGAAGGTTCTTACCAAGCATACAAATCATATAATTCAATAGAGAAAGGGCTTCAAATATCATAAAAAATGTAAAGAGTTGAGAATCTATAGCTTATATTTTATTAATGACTTATTTCTTCTCTCAATTGTAGACTGAAGTTCAAAAGGTGCACTAACTTCAAATCTTCAAAAATTAAAAGATCTCTAAATCCACTCCATAAGTTGAGAAATAAGTAGAGAAAAAAAGGCATTTATTTTTCTCAACTTGTGCAAATCATCCGGTCAATTGGTTATCAAACCTGAAAGGAATCAAACCAATGAAACCTCCATTCATATACTTGGGCATTCTCATCTTCTTGAAGAGACTTACCTATGAAGATTTACATCCTTTGATTGAAAGAATTCATAAAAGAATTAATAATTGCTGCAATCGGAGCTTGTCCTTTGCGTATAAAACTCGACTTATCAATTTTGTAATCAATAACTTGATTATGTATTGGAATTCTTATATGATGTTTCCAAATATCCTAATCAAAGCCATAGAGCAAATGGTAATGAATTTCTTATTGTTAAGAGAAACTACAAGAAGATCAAAAAAAAAAAAGAAATGATTTTACTTACTAAAGGAGGAAGGAGGTTTAGGAACATTTCAACTAGAATCACCAATAAAGTCTTAGTGATTAATTGGATATGATGAATTCTTTTAGATAAATAAGCTCTACAGATGAGATGGATCCATCATCGCTACCTAAAGGAGGGGAACTTTTAGGATATCAAACTAAATGGCAATACTTTATAGACTATGCTACATATTCTCAAGCTGAGAGGGCTAGAAGTTTGTAATTAAATCATAGATTTAATGGCTCTAATGTAAGCTTCTTATATGACAATTAGAGAAATGTGGGTTCTCTTTCTAGTATTGATGGGCTTATTACTCTAATGAACTCAATTCCAAAAAAGCCAACAATTAGAGATGACCCTTTAAATAATCAATGCAATATTAGTGACAGGAAGTGGCCCGATCTCATAGCCATCATAACCTCTCCCTTACTTATCCTTAATAATGAGGACTCTATACATTGGTTAAGGCATTCCTCTCGATGTTCTACCAATCATTCTGGCATGAAATAGTATAGTTTAAATAAGCCAGTTCAAAAGTTTCCGTTGTCCTTTGGATTGTTATTAAGTAAAGGCTCTACACAATAAATAGAATTAAAGGTAACCAGAACACCCTTAATTGTTGTTCCTTAAGCAACCAAAGGTTAAGTCAATTAACCAGCTTTTATGTCAACCCAATTCTTTCTATATTACATTTGGAAAGATATTATCAAGTTCTCTAATTTGTATTCTCCTCCTAAAGGTTGGTTTTGAATTATTAGCTAATTACCACAAAGGCAGAGTACTTAGAAAGGAGACATCATTATCTTTAAAGTTATATTTGGAAATTTGGTATATATTATAGGGAGATAAAGGAACCAGAGAATATTCTAGCATAAAAGTTCGCAATAGCGACATTTGGTTATTGAGCTAAAGAACTTGATAAAGGAACAATTGTTTATGCATAATCTTCAATCTAGATTTAGTAGTTCTTTAGCTACCAATTGAAGAAATTTAATGCTTCGATCAACAAAAAGAGTTTGATATTGTTAACTAAAGGTTTATATTTAATAATTTTGATGATAACTATATAATGTTGCAAAATTCAAATTGGATTTATTTCCTTTTATAAATAATGATATTTTTTAAAGGAAATAAAATCGTAGGAAAATTACTTCCTCTCTTACAGGAACCTTCTTAGTAAACTTTCCTTATTAACATCTAGGAGGATCTTACCTTTTCAAACAATTAGCTCTAAATATTTTTATTTCATCAGAGATGATATTGAAAATCCAAAGTTAGCTCAGAATAAAGGTGAAGCAATGATCAGTTGAAGAAACTAACTATTTAAAGAAGAGCAACAACACTTGTAAAGTAACAAACATACACAGACTTTCAAAACATTTAGGCAACATCTATATTCTTAAGAGTTATATCATTCTTATTGTGTCTTAGAAAGTGAAATCACCCTATCAAGAGAAAAATTACTATTTGAGAAATTACTTTTGATTTTACATTTCATTTTGCTGTGAGCTTTTAGAAGCTTGTTATACACTTCGAGTGTGGAAGGTTGGAGAACCTTGAAAAATATGTACTTGTGAGCTTGGAGAGGCTTGCCAAATTTAATACTCAGATTCTTATAGTGAAATACTTAAGTTGGAAACTTGGGGACTAGATGCCGAACCAGTATAAATATACTATGCATTCTTTCTCTCTTCCTTATTTTTAAATTTTTTGTTATAATTTTGTGTTTTCAAGATGCTCTTTCAGTTTTTCAATAGGCTCCTTCTATTTTTATAAAGCAAGAGGTTCTTTTTCTCCTTAAGTGTTAATAGGCTCCTATGAACTAACAAGCTTATCTCAATTTGAGCACTAGATTGACAAGCCCCTTTCTTTTTAAGCGTGATTAGGATCCTTTCGATTAATAGACTTATTTCATATGCTAAATAATTAGCAAGATCCTTTTTTGAAAACATTAATAGGTTCCTTTTGAAGTTTAATAGGACTTTTCCATTTATCTTCTCAATTTTTAAGAAGGATTTTAATGATTTAAAATACCTTGTAAATTTTTTTACACACAATTCAACCTTATCTTGCATGTTTGCTTTATCATTTATAATCAGAGCAAGTTTTACATTTATTACGTTTTACAGCACCTAATAGATCATAACAAATAACTTAAGAGGCCTTGAAGGATAATCCATCTCAAAGCCTCCTTACTTCAATGGAAACTACTACTCCAATTGGAAAGAGAGAATAGACATCTATCTTTAATCGGTGGATATTGAAATTTGAGAAGCTATCAAAGATGGAGCTACACCTCTTGTTACTGACAACGTAGAAGTGTGGATTGATTCCAATAGAAGACATGTAGAGCTGAATGCCAAAGCAAGGCATCATCTAATTTGTGCACTATCTCTATAAGAGTAAGAAAAGATATCCTACTGTTCTACAACAAAAAAAATATGGGACAAGCTTCAAGTTACTTTTGAAGGAATGAATGAGGTAAAAAAACATAGAATAATTCTTTTAATGCTTCAATACGGTACTATTTCCATGAAACAGGGATAAATAATAGATGAATTCCTTGGATGTTTCAATAGCGTCATCACTTTCTTAAAAAATGTGGGTAAGATATATCCAAATGATAAGCTAGTAACAAAAATTCTAAGATCATTACCAAAGGAATGGATACCTAAAGTGACATTCTAGAAATCGCGAAAGATCTTGATACAATCTCACATGACTGATTAAGAGCAAACTTAATGATTCATAAAGTCGAGCTTAAGTGAGATGCAGGATCCTCATACAGAAGAGGAATGGTACTAAAAGCATTTAATGAATAAAATCCATCAAATGATGATGAAAGTGATACTTAGTTGCAAATAGATGGAAATGAAGAATTAAACTTCATGGTCAAAAAATATGCCCATTTCTACAAAAAGAAGCTTACGAAGAAAAGAGAAGGAAATAAAAACTAAAAATAATAAGTTCCTATCAAAAGATAGCAGCGACAATAGCAATGCACAAAATAATCAAATATCCTCTTCTTCAAAATGACAAGACAAAAAATAGAAAACCCAAAAAGTATGCTATGACTGCAACTTGGTCAGATTAGGATTTTGATAACTTTAAAAAAGAAGAACCTTAGGAAGTTAGCAAGTTTTCTTTATGGTCAAATCAAGAGATGATGAGGTATATTATTTTGAATCTGATATTGAAATTGATTAATTGAGAGATGCATATCATGACTTATATGATCAGTACAAAAAATTAACAGTGTAGTATTTCAAAGACATTGAGAAGTCAAAAAATAATGATGTATCTTTAACGAATAAGATTAAATTATTAGAATAAGAAAACAAAGATTTGTTGTTTAAAGTCACTTCTCTTGAAAATGATAATAAACAAATAGTTTCTGAAAATGAATTCTTGGAACAAAAAGTAATTCAATTGGAAAAATCATTACTTGAAAATGACTGCTAAGATAAAACAATTAGAAGAGAAAGTTATTGCTTTAAATCTTGAAAAAGAAAAATCTACTAAGAAAATTATTTCTCTTGAAAAAGATCTTGCTAATTTTGTTAATGGAAGAAACAATCTCGATGCATTACTTAGGAGTGGTAAATGTGTTTTAGATAAGGCTGGAATAGGATATAATGAAAATAACAATATCATGCCATACAAAAGCTTCTTTGTTAAATCCAGCAGTAGCTATAGCCAAAATAGTAGGAACCTGATAAGTGACAAAAATCATAACAACTATCATTCATATGTTTCATGTAATTATTATGGTAGAACTGATCATATTAGTCACTCTTGTTACTTTCGAAAAATGAAAAAACCATCTCAAATGTATGTTTGGAGATTGAAAGATCAAACTACTAATGTGAAAGGATCCAAAAAGATTGGGATACCTAAAATGAGATAGTACACTGCAGATATGCTTCAAAATGGAGACAATGGAAAATCATGGATAGTTGATAACGACTATTCGAGACATATGATAGGTGAAATATTATATTTCAACTATATTGAAAGGAAAGACAGAGCTGTCTTTACCAATAAAAACAAGGCAAAGGTCACTAGAATTGGTAAAATCGGTGATTCTAGCTCTGCTTCTCTTGATAATGTTCCTTTTGTTGATGGATTGAAACATAACTTGCTTAGCGTAAGTCAATTATGTGATCAAGGTTACAAAGTTACTTTCTATGCATCACGTTGTGAAATAATTGACAATCTTAATAATAATATTGTATTCATTAGTCCTAGAAATCAAAAAATATAATGTGCTTAATTGGAAGATATATCTTTTCGAAGTGGCAAGTGGTTTGTCTCAAGAGAAAAGGATTTACTTATCTGGCACAGAAGATTTAGACATGCTAGCATGATCATTTTATCAACATTGTCCAAAAATGAGTTAGTAAGAGAATTGTCGGATTTGAAATTTGAGAGCAATTAGGTTTGTGGAGTTTGTTTATAAGGAAAACAAATTAGAAGTAGCTTCCTTCCTTAAAACATTGTGACTACTAACCGGCCACTTGAGCTTGTGCACATGGATTTATTTGGTCCTACTTGGATTCAAAGTTTTGGTGGCAAACATTACTATTTTGTTATAGTAGATTGTTTTTTTAGATTTATAAGGTTTATTTTCTATCAAATAAAGATGATACTTTTGAAGTCTTTTAGAAGTTTTGTAGGAAAGTTTAGATTGAAAAAGGGTATTGCATTATATCGATTCGAACAAATTATGGAGGAGAATTTGATAACAAAAAATTTGAAGACTTCAGCAATGAAAATGGTATAAATCACAACTTCTCATACTCAAGGACTATTGGAGTTATGTAAATATAGTACCCTAGAAAGCAAGTGTATTTACATGTAACTTAATCTTCTTCTAGTTACATTTTTGTAATGAAAATATTTATTATTAATAAAACAAAAGAGTTTGGTTTTATTTGTATAAGCATAATATAAGTAGTCATAAGGAACCAAGATTCTTTTGTTAATAATATAGATATACATGAAGATATATGGGAAACATGTATACTATTAGAATATAAATTAATTGATTCACAGTTGAATAATCAAGTTGGTTGCTTGATTATGGCTTAGACTGTAGTATTGCGATTTATTTCCATGTAAGTAAAAGAGTTTACTTCAAGGGAATGATGAGTTTTGTATCATGATAGTAGTCGACTATCGATAATGATATTATTAAATGAATCTAGAATCAAGTATGTTTTCAAGAATATAGTAGGTCGTTACTTTAGTCTTAAAACATACATTTTAGCATTTGCTTATTATGGACCACAATCTTGAAGAGTGGTGAACTCATATGTGTTTCATTATAATTCTTGATATGATCAAAATGGATTTTTACAGAGCATTAATCTAGTGTCTGCTTGTTGGAATTATTAATTGAAACATGTATCAGG
Source organism: Erythroxylum plowmanianum (assembly GCA_025531925.1). Lineage (NCBI taxonomy): Eukaryota > Viridiplantae > Streptophyta > Magnoliopsida > Malpighiales > Erythroxylaceae > Erythroxylum > Erythroxylum plowmanianum. Next base: position 16,453,275 of record JANVCQ010000004.1, read on the forward strand.
GAACATTCACTCAAATAAAGAGTTTATAGTGATATCATCACTTTTAGATTTTTTATAGAGATTAGTGATTAAACTAGCACTAGGAGTTTGATTGTCTAGCTACGGATCAAGTCATAACACCAAGATGAGATCATGTGTATTAATCACCATATAAAGTAAAATGAGAGATCTAGAAGGGAAAATCAATATAAAGGCAAAACGGTAATTTTACCCTTTATTGTGTGGATGGCTATAATAAGGTTCATAATAGGGTTTGCAATTGGACATCCTATTTGAAATATGTGCTCTCATAATATTTAGTAATTTAAGAGTTCAACTAATTTTCTTTAGTTGAATACATTTAGTTAATAAGCTAGAATTAATTTTAATGAGATTAAATTAATTATAGGCTTTTTAGAGTTTGAATTATCTAAGTCCAACAAGATTCTCCACTTGGCTTCAAGGAAAGTTATCAAGCAAAGTAAGAAATATAAATGGAGGCTTTAAAGCCCATGATTGAATTTTGGGTTTGCAGTAATTAATGGTTAATTAGAAGCCTAAATGAACATTTAGAAATGGGCTAGACTTTGGTTTAATTTAATTAATTAGATTAAAACAAAATTATTAAAGAAATGGATGGTGCTTTTTTGGTTATATTAGGGCTGAATGTGTAGTTGCACATTTAGCATTGAATTGCTAAATAAAGATGGTATTTATCATGCGTTATCATCATTAAATGAAGTAATGATCTTACCATTAAATGGCTTAATGGTTGTCTTTTAATGATGGCATTTAATGTAACCTTTTAGCATTCATTTGGTTAAAGATGAAAGAGGTGTATTAGATGGATGATCTTCCTTCTTTCATCATTAAAACTAAAATTGACATGTCATTTTAGGTTGTTGGTCTTTTCATATAGCCATCTTAAAAAAAATGAATGGCTTCTTTATGTTTGATTAAAGATTGAAGTGATGCATTGGATGCTTCTCTCTTCTTTCTTTTCATGCAAAACCAAAATTGACAAGGTGTAAGAGAGGTGTTCTTGCATTTTTGGACTCTCTCTCCTTTCTTGCATGTGATAGCCAAAATTTGCATGAGAGGTGTCTCATCTTTGGCTTCTTTCTTCTAAGAAAAACCTCCTCCAAAGTTTTCATCTCCTTTCCTACTAAAGGATCCTATTAACTAAGTTGTCCAAGAAGAAAAAATGGTAGATCAGATTAATCAAGGACACAATATCGAGAAGAGGATACAATAATAAGAAGAAGATACATCACTTAGGAGAGGATATATTGCCGAGGATAGGATAGTATAGTGAGGAGTTAAAGCTATAGCGAAAGATTCGGTAACATAATCTCCATTTTATTCTTATGATAGTTATTTTCCATATACCGTATCATGTATGGTTCGGCATGTTGATTTAGTTATTTTGCTTCCACTATGTTATGATTTCTAAAAAGGTTGTTAAATCTACCATTTTAGCCAAATCTTGCATGTTTTATTTTTCGATCTAACAATTGGCATCAAAGCCATTTTTATTATTCATGATTTCAGTTCCTATATATGATGCATGGGCTATTTTTTGTATGCTGCATATTTTTATTTGATAGAAACATATATGGTTCTCTTTTGGTTGTCCATAGAATTTTTATTTACCATGTAAGATTTCTTCATTTGTTTTATAAGAAGGAGGGTGGTCTATCATCACCATGTTTCCTCCTTGGCTTCATTTTTCTGTTTACTTTGATTTTGTAATTTACAAATTGATGTAATGATGAAGATGAAGCAGCAGTGGGTTGAAGAAATGAAGAAGTGATGGTTTCAATGTATCCTTTCATTGTGTATTGGCATAGTTTAAGTTTTGCTAAAACCAAAATGTTGGATTCTTGTTTCAATAAATCAAGTTTCGGTTTTGAAAAAAATCAAAGTGCTGGTTTTTTATTTTAAAGGAACAATTTTCAGCTTTTATGAAAATCTAGGTCTAGAATTTTTGTTTTCAAAGTGACAGAGTTCGGTTTTATAAAATGCCATTACACAATTTTTAACGAATGGGTCAAGTCATGTGAGTAAAGAGTTCGAAGCAGATGATCTGAGTCCAAGAAGATTATTTTGGGCCTAAAAGCCTTGTAATCATTTTTTTGTTCTAGGATGGACAATCAAAAGTTGCTTATTAATTCATGAGATGAATGGATGAATGGATGCAAATAATAGATGATATTATGTAATTGTATGACATTTAGAAAATTGCCAACCCTAGGCTTTGCCATGCATTCATTATGTATGAGATATATAATGAAACAACATAAGCTAGATAATAAATTGCATCTAGACAAGATGGAATTTATTAAAACTTAAAGCCTAAAAAGATTGAGTGGGAGAGGAAGCTCATGTGAGAGTCCATGGTCTCCAAATAATGGCCGATTTGCATGTGGTGAAGTGTTACTCCGCACCGGAGGGCATGAATCCTAGATCTTGCATGGTTTGGGTTTCTTTAAGGATAAGTCCACTCAATCACTTGTTATATACTCATTAGGTGTCTCATAAGACCTATTTTGAAAAAAACAACCTATAAGCTGTAGAAAGGAAGAAAACAAAATGTTGCTTACTTTTGAGCATTTGGCTGCAAATGTTTCATTTTAAACAATGGAAAAGACAACTTTGGAAAGTTTGATGCAAGATTAGACAAAGTTATTTTTTAGGCTACAATATTGCTAGTAAAGGATTCAGAGTATATAATAAAAGAATAAAGAAGATAGAAGAATTAATATATATGGTACTTGATAAGGCACTAACTTCAACAACAACAACTAACTTAAATGATGAAGAGCATCTATTGGTACCTAAAAATTCACCAAAGAATCAAACTACACCTTTAATATCTTTAGAATTACAAAATTAAGAAGGCCCCTTTAAAGCTAGAATAAAGCAGGCTCATTGATGTCAGCAGGAGCCTATGCAACGAAAAAAACTAAGAGAATGGAGAGATCTTGATATACATTAACATATTTTGGAAGATCCCTCTGAAAGTGCAAACACAACATCATTGTTCAAGAACAACTTTATTACACTCATCTCACAAATAGAACCAAACACTATTGAAGAGGCCATGACTAAAGAAAATTGGGTTTCAGCCATGAAAGATGAATTAAATCAGTTTGACAAAAATAAAGTCTAGAATTTAGTACATTGTCCTCTAAATAAGTCAATCATTGGAACTCGTTGGGTATTTTGAAACAAAATTGACGAAAATGGTAAGGTGGTAAGAAATAAAGCTAGAAATGTAGCTCAAGGTTACAATCAAAAGGATGGTATTGATTTTGATGAAACTTATGCGCCTGTAGCTAGATTGGAATCTTACTTGCCTTTGTATATTATGGAAACTTCAAGTTGTTCCAAAAGGATGTTAAAAGTGCATTCTTAAATGGTTACATTAACGAAGAAGTATTTTCTAAGCAACCCCCAGGTTTTGAAGATGAAAACCATCCAAATTATGTGATAAAGTTAATCGAAGCTCTATATGATTTAAAGTAGGCTTCTTAAGCATAGTATGAGAGGTTAAGTAACTTTATGCTTTAGAATAACTTAAAAGAGGAAATGTCAATAAAACCTTATTTATTAAGAGAAAGGAGAATTATTTACTCATAGTGCAAATATATGTTGATGAAATAATATTTGGTACTATTAATCTATCCTTCTGTAAAGAATTCTCAGCATTAATGCAAGGGGAGTTAGAAATGAGCATGATAGGAAAATTATCATTCTTTCTCGGATTACAAATTAGACAAACAAAAAAAGGAATCTTTATTAGCCAAAACAAGTACGCAAAGGAACTCATCTTGAAATATCATCTTAAGAAAGCCAAACTGATGGGTACTCCCATATACACTAGAACTAAACTTTATAAAGATGAAGAAGACAAAACTAAGGATGAGACAAAGCATAAAGGAATGATTGGATCACTACTATATTTATAAGTTCAAGACCAGACATTATGCTTAGTATGTGTCTTTGCACACACTTTCAATCAAATTTAAAAGAAAGCCACCTTTAAGTAATCAAAAGAATCTTTTGATATCTCAATAGAACTATGGATTTTGGACTATGGTATCCCAAAATTGATTCATTTGATATAGTGGGCTATTGTAATGCAGATTATGTAGGTGATAAACTTGATTGAAAAACCATAAGTGGTCACTGTCAATTTCTTAGAGGATGTTTAGTATCTTCTTCCTGCAAGAAGCAAAATTGCATAGTGCTTTTGATGACGGAAGCAGAATACATAGCAGCTACTAGCTATTATGCTAAAATATTATGGATGAAGCATCAATTGCAGGATTTTTCTCTAAAATTTTCTCATATTCCTATATTATGTGATTAAACTAGTGTTATAGATCTTTCTAAAAATCCTCTGCATCATTTTAGCACTAAGCATATATAAATCAAACATCATTTTTTTAAGGATCATGTTTTAGAAGTAATCATTGATCTTTTGCATGTTAATACTGAGAATCAAGTAGCTAACATTTTCACCAAGACACTCTCTGAAGATATATTTTATGTGTTAATAAAAGAGCTTGGTATGTCTAAACTCTCTGATATTATTTTTGTATGAATATTCTCTACTATTTGTTTCTGCATTTCTTTTAGCAGGCTCCTTTTATTCTAATTCTTTAGAAACTCTCTCGTAGTTTAGTAGGCTCCTTAGACTTTAGAGGTCCCTATTAGTTTAAAAGCTCCTCTCAGGTTAGTAGGTTTCTTCTATATTAGAAGGCTTAAAAATGCGCACGTAGTCTGAAACCTCTACATACGCGTCTGTCAGAAGATATGCAACCAATTACACTTCCTCTTCTAGCCTGTACGTTTACTCATCCTCTCACGAGATCAAAGATTAGGAATCACTTATTATACCTTAAGCAAACTTCTCTCATCTTCTCATCTTTGTCCATCTAATCTGCATCGCTTATTCTCTCTGCACCCTAATTCTCTACATTTTTATTGCCTTTTGTTTTCTCTCTCAAACTTCACAAAGCTTACCTGTAATGATAAGAACAAAATCAAAATGACAAAGTAAACCCTAACTTCTTCTGTTAACCATGAAGAAGTTCATATTACTAAACCTTTCTCCTCAAAACCTCAAGAGAAGAAAGTGCCTGAAGTGCACTGGATTATAAATGAAAATGATTCAGATGAGGAATCTACTCGATTGATTAGATGACCAATGACTAGAGGAAGTCTTGCAAAACAAGCCAAAAAAATTTTTGAACAAAAAGAAACCACAGATGCTGGAAAGAAAGAGGAAGAAGAAGCAAGAAAAAGAAAAGGGGAAGAAACAAAGAAAGGCAAAGCACATGTAACTAAAGATACTATTAAAGATACTATTGATATAAAAGAGTTCTTTCAAAAAGAGATATTTCCCAAAGAAAAAAGGGCAAAAAAAAAAGATAGCTACACACAAGCAGGAAAGACATAAATACCGAAAAAATGTTTGAATAAGTGGAATCTAAAGTCTACCATAAAACATAGTATAAGAAGAGAAAGTTGGTTGCTGGGCGAATCTGGCCTCCTATGATGTTTGATAACATAGATATACCCATCTCTCCTTACTTCATTGCCATTGATTGGGAAAATTTTCTAAAATTAGATGAGATGGTATACGATGAGCTAGTAAAGATATTCTACACATACATGAAATAGGAAGAAATTAAAGGAAAGCTAGCCATTGTCTCATGGGTGCATGAATGTGAAATTTTAATTTATAAATAAATCTTAGGAGATATACTGGAAGTAGCTCCTATAGGGAGAACTAATTTTCCTTGTCATAAGTGGGATGTTGATGATCTGGAGTTAGTCGAAGTTGTCAAATCCATATGCCCTCATACTGCGAACACCCAAGATGGGGGACCATGGAGTAGGCAATTAAACTTAATACCACGATGCCTTGCGTCACTCTCAGCTACTTTAATTTCTCCAAGGAGTAGCTCAGTTGAAAGGTACAACCTGTTGGACACTTATATGGTGTATAATTTTCTAAAAGGTAACATAATGAATTATCTAACTATGATCTTGAGGTTTATAGTGGATAAGGGGAATCATAAGAATACCACCAGTTGCCTACCTTATGGGATTTTGCTAACCAAGATTTTTAACCATTATGAAGTTCCTTTTGCAAATCTAAATTGATATACACTAGCTAAGTTTCATCCTCACTACAAGAAAAGTACAAAGTTCGAAAATTATTGGCAGAAAGTTTGTAGTAAATTAGCAAAAAAATTTATTTTTCGTTAATAAAATTGTTATAAAAAGAGGTTTTTTATAACGGACAAAACATCCATTGGTAAAGGTGTAGGGAAATTATCCTCGAGATTTTACAGACAAACTATAGTGATGGAATAGTAAAGTCCATCATAAAAATAGGTGGCAATGGTTGGTGGGAAAATGTGTGTCAGTAAATTACTAGCAAAAGTAGTTTTTTCTTCCATCAGTATTTTGGTTTTTCATTTAAATGAAAACGATAGAGGGAAAGGAGTTTCGGGTATGTTTAGCTGAAACCAACATGACAACTTCATTTTTTCTTCTTCCTTTGTTCTTTATCACTATCACCATCGATCTTCTATATAAAAATTGTCGTCCATCATCCATCATGTTCAGTTATACGAGGTTAGTGATTCTTTGCTCTTGGGTTGATTTTGTTTACAAAAAATTTCGTTGTTAAATGCTTATATATATGAATGTTGGTTTTGTTTTGTTAGAATGTGGGTATTCTGTGTTTTTTGAACTATGGTTCGTTCATTTGTTGATTGAACATTTTTAATGGAATGTTGTTGAATAATGGACATTGAAAAAAATTTTAAAAAAAATACTCGAACACTATGACTTACTTCTATTTTAAATTATATCCTTAGTTTCAAGTCCAAACAATAAAGTTACATTTGCAGAGAGAGATTTTTTGTATATCATGTATGTTTCTCATAATTAAATGGTGGAAATCAAACCTCTTGCTTCCCATTTGACTAGTACTATCCTTTTCACAGGAATTAATAGTTACATCGTTTTCATTTGGAACTGATTTCATCTTCAGTGGTATGCATTTAATGCATGTTCCTTTGATCTCATTTTCTTGCATTTACATTTGGGAAGTCTGGCTATGTAAACATAAATAGGGTGAACTTGATTAAGTATTAACCAAGAAACAAATATCATGAAAATAGAAAATCCAAAAAAATGTAACGTATTTAGTCAGGAATCAAACATAAACTGAATATGAAAGTGAGTTGAGCTTTAAAAGTTCACATAAGTATAATTCAATTTTAGTATAACGTGGTCCCAACCAAGTAGGATTTAAGTAAGCAAAGGCGGTGGCATTCGCAGAGATCTTTGGAATTAAATTCCTAACTATAAGAATTTAATTCTAGAACTTATTTCATGGTGTTTGAGTACCGTAGTAGTATCATTTTTGTTAAATTTATTCTTAGGTATGTGGTAGAAAGAGAACTTGAAAAGATCAAAGTGAAGGTCCATATCATTCATGAATGTCCTATTATATGTTTATGTTGCTTATAAATAAATCTATCCTTAACATTTTTGCACTTATCAATGCAAACCAATCTAAATATACTCTAAAAAATTTATTAACATGTTTGAATCAAATAAACAAAAATTAAACTAAATAAAAATTGATTTGTTGGTTCCTTCTTTGATAAATTCATAACTTAATGAAGAAATAAGAATTAAAAAAGAAATTTTAATGACTCTTAAATAAAAATATCTCAAAAAGTGTCTCAAACTAATACTAAAATTGATATGTTAGTGATTAGATTAGCTTTTCCAATAGTATGGTCCTTAATTTTTATATTTTCATTTATCATATTTCTAACAGGCTATATTCTATAGGGAAGAACGTCGATAATTGTCCACCTCATTCGTCTTCTTTGTAGTTTGTGATTGTTTGTCTATCAAGGTAAGTCGAATAACTAAGTAATGTTTACAATGTGATCAATTTGTGTTATTCTTTGGAATTTTACTTATAACAATGATTGATGAGATTTTAGGGTAGGGTTTAATAGTTTAAATATTTATGTTTGGGCATTGTTTAAATCAAAACATAAAGACTTGAACTTGTAGGTGATTAATTCAAACTTATTATTAACATAAGAAATTCACGTAATTGATATGATAATTCTTTTCATAATAAACCCCTAGAATGGAAACCCGTGATGTAGCTCCTATGAGGCTTATCGGTGAAAAATTCCATAAGCCTAGGAGTCACAATGAGAACTTGCTTTATGGCTAAATTGTGATAATATGTCTTAATTATCTTCAATTTCTTGAATATTGAACAAAAAGTCTGAAGGGCATATTTCTAATCAAAGTTTCGATAAAATTATTGCTTGGTATAATGAATCACTGCCTCCTAATCATACAACAGTTGATAATTTCTATAATAAGAAGAAACTTATTAGGGGTCTTGGTTGCCAGTTAAAAAATTGATTGTTGCAGTTTTAGATGTATGCTATTTTGGGGAGATGTAGAATTACAAAAGTGAAAATTTTGTAGTCAATCTAGGTTCAAACCTATAAAATTTTCTATGAAATAAAAATTTGTACCCTGGAAGAGGATGCATTGTTGCCTACTAATTCTGAGACTTTAAAGACTATATGCCTCTGATGTTACTGTAGCTCACATGAGATGACATAATGAACATGAACAAGTAGATGGAATAATGAGTCATTCTTTGAATGCACTCGCATGGAAACATTTCAGTAATGCCTATTTTGAGGTTACGACTAAAATTCAAAATGTTAGGTTGGGATTGTCGATAGACAGATTCCAACCTTTTTGTTAATCTGGACAATAATATTTATCATGGACAATCATAATTACTCCTTATAATTTTCCTCTATGGATGTGTATGAATGAGGAATATATGTTTTTGATGTTGATTGTATCAAGTCCTACAAATCCAAAGCATAAAATTGGTGTTTTCTTACAACCATTAGTCTCTAAATTGTATCATCTTTGGGAATTCGGTGTGGAGACATATGATGTGTCTCTTAGGAAACATTTGTTATTGAGAGCAGCCTAGATATGGAATATTAGTGATTTCCCTACGTATGCTTGTCTAGATCCAGCACAACAAGAAAATTGGCTTGTCCTTATTGTAGTAATGATTCTGATGCATTTTGTCATCGTAATGGGGAAAAAAACATCTTAGTTTGACAACCATAGGATAATTTTTCCTCCAGATCATCGATTTAGATGCAATAAACAAAATTTCATTTTGAATAGGATGGTATAAACATCTACTCCCCCTCACAAAGCTGGTGAAGAGATATTATAGGAGATTGATGAATTAGGGTTGTTGAAAGTTATATAGCCTGAAGTTAAAAAAGTTAATAAAAGCATTAGTAAAAAGTTTAGTTGTAGAAAACGAAGTATCTTTTGGGATTTGCCATAATGAAAAATTAATTTGATATGTCATAATCTAGATGTGATGAATATTGAAAAAAATTTGACAATTTTTTAACACCATAATGAATGTTGAAGGAAGGAAAAAGGACAATGCAAAATGACAAGCTGATTTGAAACTTTTTTTAGAAGGAATGAGTTAGACAAATATATTCACACTAGTAAATATCCAAAAGAATGTTACACTTTGAAAAAAATCAAATGGAAATTTTGTGTGAATGGTTGAAAAGTCTAAAGTTTGCTGATAGTTATGTTTCAAACTTGACAAGGTATGTGGACATGAGGAAGTATAAATTATTTGGGATGAAAAGTTATGATTGTCATATATTTATGCAAAAGTTAATTTCAATTACATTTCAGGAGTTACTATCGAATAAGGCTTAGGAAGTTATAACAAATTTAAGTTTGTTTATCAAAAGGTTAATATCATCTTCAATAAAGTTGGTTGAAATGGAAAACCTAGAAAAGGAAAATTTAGTTATCTTGTTCAAATTGGAAGGATGTATTTGTTCGAGAGTTAATTATAGTTAATATTTAAATAAAAGTTATAGCATAATTTAATCACATAATTTACATAACCTTATTTGTAATGTAGATATTTGCATCTCTTGAAGAAAAACGTAAAAAACAAAGCTAGAGTTGAAGGTTCGATATATAATGCTTATTTAATAAAGGAAGTAAGTACATTTTGTTGACATTGTTTTAAACTGTATGTGCACACAAGAGAAAGAAAAGTTATTTGTAATGAAAATGAGAGAGAAGCGGGTGATGTTGATGGTAACGTATCCATTTTCACATATCCAAGATGAACATATGGACATTCAACAAGAAGAATGTTAACAATAGAAGAAATAGAGGCGGCCCAGGGTTACATTTTATTAAATTTTCAAGAGGTTCAACCTTTGGTGTAGTAAGTTTAAATTGATTTTGAAATAGATTATTTGAGTTTCTAAAGTTACTGTTGTTCAAAACTAAAACACATAATAATGCTTTTAGATTATATGAGTAATGGTTACACGAGCTAATGTTGGTAAGTGTAAATTGCATCATCATTTAGGGCATAGTTTGATATATGTTTAGTTATTCATTCAATCGTTTATTATGTGTTTAGGTTATAATTGTATTATTTTGTTAATTATTTGTGTTTTACGAGTTAGTACAAGTCTTTGAACTTAAATATTATGATTTTGAAGTACCTTGATGTATTTGCTAGTATTTCAGGGTTATCATCGAAGAATGGAGAAGTTTCGGAAACATTCGAGCAACCCATGATTATGGCTTGTCAGGTCACGATCCTGACAGAAGCATCAAAGTAGCCAATGATTGTGGCCTACATGCCATGACTGTGAAAGAAGCTCAGAAAATGGCCTACGATTGCGGCAAAAAGAAGGAAAAAAGAAGAGGAAAAAAAGTTGACTCAACATAGTTCCCAGATTAGGAATCTTCTCAACATCACTGCCTCCTATCATCAATTTATATTGTATTTCCTATTTATTTTCAATTTTATTATTGTATATAATTGGATTGAACAGTTAATGATACGATCTAGAATGTTGAGGACATTCTAAACTCACCTTTAAAATTTTATTCTTGAATTAATGAAAATCTTATTGTTAAGTGTTTATTGGATTTTTTTGAGATTGATTCTAGATTGCATAATTCGATAATAAAACTAAGAGGGTGAATCAAATGGAAAATGATTAAATTGGACTAACAAGAGTGATTTAATATAAACAAAAATCGAATCAGATCAAGAGAGATCTTGCATAGGCTTATAATTATTTATTAGAGAACTTTAGAACTAATTAAGGTTTTGAATAGGTTGTGAATTGACAGCTGGCAACCTCTATAATTTGATTAGGATTTATGATTTAAGGTTAATGGCTATAACTCAAGCGAAAGCAATCAACCCTAAAATATTCTAGAACCAACAATCCAATAATTCATAAGTTAGGTTAGTATTAAAGATAGGTAAAATTCCCTTTTTCTCAATTGGTAATTCCTTTCGGTTAATTATTGGATGTGTTGGAAATTGCTTAGTTATCAGTATTTTCATCTTTAATTCTTAAATTGATTTATTGAATTAAATTCTTGTGTTAGTTTTGGGCAACCTGAATTTTTTTTATTGTTTTTGGCCTTAGAATTTAGGATTAGATTAACTCCCTCCTCGTAGGATCGACACCTTTGGTACTACGTTGAGAAACTATATAGTTGCAAATTATCAAGGGTTAATAATTAAAACTTACATACAAACAAACCTGATGATCAAGTTTTTGGCATCGTTTCCTGGGAGGTGATTAGTTCAATTCTTTTTTTCTTCCTATTTCTGAATCCATGCTGTTACATGAACATAAGAGTTACAACAAGTTCGAGTGGTGCAGCTGAAACCTTAGAGCTAGATATCACTCGATTAGAATGATCAATTAGGAAAGCTTGGTGCAAATAAGAAGAAGAAATCACAAAAGCAATAATGATCAAGGAATTTTAGCAAGATTTGAATCACAGAGTGAACCAAGTACGTCAATAAAGACCCTTATAGATTTCATAAGATCAGGGTTCAATATAGCTAACCAAGTAGTAGCTAAGCCACCTGTCCAAGTAGCCTCTTTTGAAATTAAACTAGCCTCATAAACATGCTTCAACAGAATGTGCAATTTTATGGATTAATGAATCAAGATCCCAATGTACATATAGTAAATTTCCTTGAAATCTGTGATATCTTTCGATACCATCAGATGTCGGAGGATGCGGTAAGAATCATGTTTTTCCCTTTTACCCTAAGAGATAGAGCAAAAGCTTGGTACCACTCCCTCAACCTAGCCAATGCCACCACTTGGGATTAACTAGTTCGTGTCTTCTTAAACAAGTATTTTTTCCCTTTCCTAAGACCACAAAGATTATCAAGGAGATTACCAACTTTCAATAAAGTGACGGGTAATCGATTTATGAATTGTGGGAATGATATAAAGATTTGCAATGAAAATGCCCACACCATAACTTACCTAAGGAGTTCTTATTGCAAACACTCTATAATGGAGTAACGCCACATACGAGAGGCACAATTGATACAACTTCATAAGGATCACTGATGAGAAAGACGGTAGATGAAGTAGAAGAGCTGATAGAGGAGATGACGAGTAATAGCTACCTATGGACGAACGAGTGGAGTAGACAAACCACTACCTTCCGAGAACAAAAAGGAATTATAGCTATTGATCAAATGACGGAGATGTAGGCTAAAATTGAAAACTTAACTCAATAGCTCAACAACATGAAGGCTTCGTTCTCAGCTTCGGTAAAGCTTGGCAACTAAGGTGCGAACTCTGTGGACAGATGGACCATAATACGGTGGATTGCTTCTTGATGAAGGATAATAATCTAGAGCAAGTTAATTATATAGGAGCTCAATATAGACGAGGAGGGGGAAGCAATCCCTACTCCAACACATACAACCTTAGGTAGAAGAATCACCCTAACTTCTTGTGGACAAATAATGTTGAAGGATAGTTCAGACCTCAAGGACCACTAAGTTTCCAACAAGATAAACCAAGCTCAATGAAATCCAAGTTGGATAGGATTTTAGATAAAATTAGAGGCATGGAGGATGCACGTAAGAGGCTTGAAAGCAAGTATGAGCAAGTTACTAAAAACCAAGCCTCTTCAATAAACAATTTGGAGGTCCAAGTAGGTCAATTAGTAGAGGTAATTTCAACTCAAAATGTAGGAACCCTTCTTACTAAATCTAACCCAAAGGAATGGATCATGGCCATTACTCAGACCCAGGAAAAGAAACTCCAACACAAAAGAAGATGGAGAAAATGGAGAAGGATAAGAAAATATGGAATTCCTTCTAAGTGAGCTCGTAATTAAGCCAATCGAGGAACCTTAACCTAAATTTTCGTATCCTATTCTAGCCTAGTGGAAGTCAATTTCAAGTAAGACAATGATGAAGTCTAAATAGGGTGAATTAAAAAATGTTGACGACATAATGGAACATCTACAAATGAGGCTTACACTAAAGGAACCAATTAAGAAGAGGGTTAAGGAGCGCATAGCAAAAGAAAACCCTAATATAGCACAGAAGAACCTGGTTGGAAGAAAGTGCTTGATACAATCTCTGCTTGTGTAATTACAGATATACTTATGGAGAATTCTAGAAGGATGAAGGAGATAACTTGTATATACAATGTTAGAGTCGGGATATATGGCAAATTCATTGATATTTTGAGGCTCAAGGTGGCCAATTGCCACCTCTGACACCATCCCCACTTCCATCACTGTGTGGCTTTATTTCTAACCCTTTTCTTTTAAATTTAGTCTTTATTTTTATTTTTATTTTTATTTTTGTTTTATTTTATATTATTTTTCTTCCTTCTATGTGTGTTTGCTTGTTTGTTTGTCTCCTTCTCACATTGAGGATAATGTGATGTTCAAGTGTGGGGAGGGTTGGTTGTTTTACTTTGAGTTTGAATTTTGCATATTGTATGATAGTTTATTTAGGTTGCATATTATGAATTGTGTGAATGTGTCAATGACTTAGATGGAATGAAATTGAATTAATTTTGAACATAATCTATTAGGTTGTGAAGAGTCATTAGCTCGCGAAATTAATAATTTAGGTTCTCTGGCTAAATATGCAAGTTAATTAGGATTTAGTGTTAGTTTATCACCCTATAAGTTGTCAGATTCATTGATAATTTTAGGTCTTTCAACTAAAGTAGCTTTTCTAGATTTTTTTTCATGAAAACGAGTAGCTAAAGCAATAAGGTAGGCATTAAATATAAAAAATGTTTGCTTGTAAATTTTAAATAAATAATTATTCTGCTGGCTTTCTGGTATGAATAGAGCTAGTAGCTAGTTGAGATATAAAAAATGTGTGTTCATAAATTTTAAATAAATAACTATTTCGCTAGCTTTTAGGTTATGAATAGAGCTAGTAACCATTTAAGAACATAATGTAGCCAAGTAATTGGATTGACATGCATCACAGATGTGTGCTTTCGAGTCAAAAAGCTACAATAAAGTTCCAACCAAACATCTCAACAAAAACATAACTTGGTCCAGTAACTAGATAGACAGTCATCACTAATGTTTGCCTCCATGTAAAAGATCAGGTCCATGTCCACAAAAGTAAAAAAAGAACAAAAAATACAGAAATTGGTGAAAATATTACAGAGAGGGCAGTTGGGGTTCTCAAACCAAAGGGTCAAGTTTTATTGGATTTGGCAGAGGTTCCAGGGGTAGGGAAGCAGCCCCTACAGGACAGGCAAGTAGATCTCGTACACAGACCTGAGATTTTGCAGTCACTCAATAGGAGGCTGATGCCACACTAGAGGCAATCACCAGTATGATTACTATTTTTGACCATGATGCATATGTTTTAGTAGATCCTGGTGCTACAAATTCTTTTATGTCTATAGATTTTTCTATAAAATTAAGTGTTGAGTCTCAGTTATTAGACGTTAGGGGTAGTAGTTTCCATTCTAGTTGGGAACTTACTCTTCATTGAAAGAGTGTTCGTAAATAGTAAAATACTAATTGGAGGTGAGGAATTCCTAGCAAAATTATCATATTGGATATCCAAGATTTTGAGGTTATTCCCAGAATGGATTAGTTATCCACACATCCAGTAGTGGTGAATTGTTTTAAAAAGGAGGTTAGGCTGAGTTGATTAGGGAAACCAGAGGTGGTAATTTGTGGGTTACAGAAAGTTCTTTCCACTAGTATCGTGACTCCCATGGTAGCCAATAGAATGCTCCTTAAAGGATGTCAGGGATATCTAGCTTATATGATTGAACAGAATAATAATGATGTTGGGACCCGATGTCGAGACCAGACCCCAACCAAAAGAACAAAAAACGAATCGAAACAAAGCGAAGATATTCGAATCATAAAACAAAACAAAAAGCAAAACATACATCGAATCGAAAGGTGAAAGGATTGGAAGCAAAAGTACCAAATCAAAACGAATCGAATCGAAAAGCGAATCGAAAGCGAATCGAAGGCTCGGAAATCAAAACAAACAAACAGTTCAAATTCGAATACAAATCAAATCGGAGCAACAAATCGCTTAATCGAACTGAAACAAATTATCCGACATCCGAGAACTTAAACTTTGAAAATAATCGCGTTGGAAACCTTAGACTAAACCCAACCGAAACGGTATAAATTTTTTTCTCTTTCTTTCTTTTCATTTTTATT
>JANVCQ010000004.1:16476642-16486656 GCA_025531925.1 Erythroxylum plowmanianum
CTTGGGTTCGAGTCGTGGGCTCACCTGGCCAAAGAGGACAATACCTGGAGTGATGGCGGTAGAGGCCGGGCTCTACACTTAATCAATTGATTCATCATCAAACTAAGCTCATTTTAAGCCCTAATAAAGTCTAAAAGTATTAATGTATATTATTTTATCCTTATATGACTCAACCAAAACATAGAACACAAACTCTCCTTTCTGGCCAGCATTCAACGATCATGGAAAGGAACCATACAATTCTCACGATCGTGGGATATGTGATTTGAGACCCACCTTCCTTTTTATTTAAATTTTCTTCCAAACTCTAACTCCTTCATAGTAGTTCTTCAACTATTCCTAATTTATACTTCAAGGGTACTTCATTTTTCATCATTTCATCTCAAACTCCAGGACAAAATCATTTAATTGACAATTCATAAACAATTTATCTCTTAGGCATCATCAATCAAATAAAAGCTTTCATTTACTATCTTACATATTACACCCTAGTGCTTTTCCATTTCAAGAACTTTACATTAGCATCTGTCTTTAGCATAAATTCATCTTCAACATACCTTTAATCTTCTCAAAACAATCTATAACCTTGGGTTTCCATACATCAAAACAAAACTAATTGATTCATCACCTTTCAAGCACATCTCATCATCAACCTTACATGCAATTATTCTTAGTTTGTCCCTATCCAATCTTTATGGTTGTTATGCGCACATATAACTTAATAAGGTAATGAAATACTCACTTGTTTATCTCAAGATTTCCTCAATCAACAAGTTAAGCAAGTCTCTTAAGCATTAAACATACATTAAGAACCAGATGGGATTAAGTGGTTTCAATTTACAATATGAGATTTACGAAATTTTAGCAGAACTTTAAGGGTTTTAGGGATTGTGTAAAAATGTCATAGGTGGGAGAAAAGAAGAATAAAACATAAGACCAAAACATGAAAGAAGGCGACTTTGCAAGTGTGAGAGACATGGGTGAGGTGTGTGGTGAAGAAAATGGACATGTGTTATGCCATATGTCAAGCTAAGAGCCATGCTATGTGTTTTTCTCCTACACTCACAATTGTCACTTCCTTATTAGTCCATTTGTCATTTAATCTCTAAAGCATATGTCACTTAACTATACCTCCATTTGTCACTCTTTTATTCAAGCCAATTGTAACTCTATTATTGATGCCAAATGTACCATTTTGTCTTGTCCTTTTAACACTTTTCTTAAATAAAATGCACATATCAATTTATCAATCACCCAATTAAAACAATAAATTCCCAATTCACTAATTATAATTCATAAAATAAAATTCAAGACACAAACAACACAAAAGCATGTCATAATCATTTAAGATCTCTCATACCCTGGGCAGTATCAGTAGTGCATGTGCTATTTTTATAATGTCTCTAGATCATGATTCACGTGTATATGCAAATGTGATGTATGCAATTGAAATGCACTTCATGAATTCTCATATGATGACTCAATTTAATAGTTAAATTTCTAAGTATAAGAATGGGTTACTATAATTCCCCCTTTTAAGAAATTTCGTCTTTGAAATTTTTACCTGATTGATCAAACAAATGGGGGTATTGTTTTCTCATGTTCTCTTCAATCTCCCATGTAGCTTATTCTCTCAAATGATTCCTCCAAAGAACTTTAACTAATGGGATTACTCAATTTCTCAATTGTTCAGTTTGATATCCCACTATCTTTACCGATCTTCTATATAACTCAAATTACTTGCAATCTCTACTTCTAATGTGGAACACATTGTGAAACTGAGCCATCTCTGTTGGTAATGCTAATTTGTATCCCATTGGTCCAACTTTCTCTATGATCTCGTATGGATCAATGTATCTAGGGCTCAACTTATCCTTTTTATCGAACCTTAGCACTCCTTGCCAAGGGGATACTCTTAAGAACACTTTGTCTCCCACTTGATGCTCCATATCTCTTTGATGTTGATCTGCATAACTTTTCCACCTATCTTAAGCTGCCTTAACTCTACTGCAGATCAACTTTACCATTTTAATAGTATCTTGAATCATCTTTAGGCCTTCAATAATTCTTAGACCGTCTTCAACCCAATATAAAGGTGATCAACACTTCCTGCCATATAACACCTCATAAGGGGCCATATCAATGCTACTGTGGTAATGTTTGTTGTAGGTAAATTTAATAAGAGTTACATATTGGTCTCATGCTTCTTGGAACTCTAATACACAATCTTGAAGCCTATCCTAAATAGTCAAGATAGTCCTCTCATTCTGTCTGTCTTTCTGAGGATGAAATGTTGTACTAAAGTTTAGCTTTGTTTCTAAAGATGTCTGTAAACTATCCCAAAATCTAGAAGTGAATTTGGAATCCATATTGGACACGATAGACAATGGAACACCATGTAACCTAACAATCTCATTCACATATCTCCAGGCCAACTGATCCAATGTGTTATTCTCTTGAACAGGTAAGAAATGTGTTGATTTTGTCAATCTATCGATAATAACCCATATGGAATCATATTACCTTGAAATTCTCGACAAACTCATAATGAAATCTATAGTGATTCTCTCCCATTTCCATTCCGGAATAGTTAATGACTATAACTTTCCAACTGGAGCCTGATACTCAACTTTAATCTGTTGACAAGTCAAAAACCTAGCAACATATTTTGCTTCTTACTTCTTCATCATTGGTCACTAGAAATGCTGCGTCAATGTATTGTACATCTTGGTAGTACCAGGATGCATAGCATAATTGCCACATGAGCTTCTTCCAAAATCTCTATCTTCAGATTGTTAACATTAGGTACACATAATCTTTGTTTTAACCACAATGTATCAATTCTTAATTTAAACTCAGAATTTGAATCTTGTCTCTATTTCTCAATAAGTTTCTCAATGTCTAGATCTTTACTTTGGGCTTTCCTAATCCTTTCATGTAATACAAGTCTAAGTTTCAGTATAGCTAATAATGTTTTATTATGTCCCAAATTTAACTCAATATTTAGTGCTCTCAATTGTACTAGGCTTGGTAACCTCAAATTTTGAATATATGCCACACTATTATTAGATTTTCTACTTAATGCATCAGCTACTACATTAGCTTTGCTAGGATGACACTCAGTCATACGATCATAGTCTTTTAGTAGCTCAGTCCATCTCCTTTGTCTCATATTCAACTTCTAACTTAACAAATATTTTAAACTTTTGTGATTTATGAATATCTGAAATGTCTCACCATACAGATAATGTCTCCAAATTTTCAAAGAAAATACTACTATAGCAAGTTCTAAACCATGAACCAATTAGTTGAACTCATAGGGTCTCAACTATCTCGATGTATATGTAATTACTCTACCATACTGCATCAAAACACACCCTAATCCCTGATGTGAAGCATCGTTGTTATAGTATATATCCTCCTACTCCAGATGGAATAGTTAACACCTATGCTGGAGCTAATTGGTGTTTTA
This sequence comes from Erythroxylum plowmanianum, assembly GCA_025531925.1. Lineage (NCBI taxonomy): Eukaryota > Viridiplantae > Streptophyta > Magnoliopsida > Malpighiales > Erythroxylaceae > Erythroxylum > Erythroxylum plowmanianum. Next base: position 16,480,115 of record JANVCQ010000004.1, read on the forward strand.
ATTCCTCAAAACTCTTGGCACTCATCCATCCATCTGAATGGTACATTCTTCCTCATAAGCTTTGTCAAAGGGGCTGAGATCAAGGAAAACCCCTCAACAAACCTCCTGTAATAATTAGCTAATCCAACAAAACTCTGAATCTCATATGCATTCCTTCGACTTCCCACTTCATTATTGCTTCAACTTTCTTTGGGTCCACCTATATGCCTTGTCCAGATACTATATGACTCAAAAATACTACTTGATCCGGCCAGAATTCACATTTAGGGGACTTGGCATTCAGCTGCTTCTCCCTCATAATTTGTAGGACAAACCTCAAGTGCTCATAATGTTCTTCACTACTTCTCAAGTATACCAATATGTCATCAATAAACACAGTCATAAAGCAATTTAGATAAGGCTAAAATACCTTATTTGTTAGTGTCATAAAAGTTGTCGGAGCATTCGTCAATCTAAAAGGCAACACCAAAAATTTAAATGTTAGTCTTCAGTACATCAACTTTTGCTATCTTTAACTGATAATACCTTGATCTTAGATCCAATTTAGTGAATACATAAGCTCCTTGTAGTGGACCAAGTAGATTAACAAATCTCGGTAAAGGATATTTGTTTTTCACTGTCACCCGATTCAACTGCCTATAATTGATACATAGCCTTAAAGTTCCATATTTATTTTTCACTAATAATACTAGAGCTTAGCAAGTTGATTCAATAGGTCTAATGAAACCCTTATCTAACAACTCCTGCAACTGAGTCTTAAGTTCCTTAAGTTTTAGAGGTGCCATCGATACTGGAACTAGATAGACAATAAACTCTATCTCCCTATCTGAGGGTGGTCTTGGTAATTTAGTGAGAAACACATCCAAAAATTCCATAACAATAGGAATATCCTAAACTGTCTGCTCAGTAAAAGTGTCAGTCATGTAGGCTAAGTAAGCCTCACAACCACCTCGAATCAGTCTAAAGTCACTTATCAAGGAAATTAATCTAACTAGTACTGCTTGACTAACACCTCGAAATATCACCCTCAACTGAGTAGGGGATTCAATAATCACTTCCTTGGTATGGAAGTTCATCAAAACCCTATATACGGTAACCCAATCCATACCTAGGATAATATCAATCTCTCTTAATTGTAAGACTATCAGGTCAGCTTTTAACTCGGCATGATCAATTCGAATAATACACTCTTTACATACTTCCTCAATTACAGTAGTACTACCCACTGGAGTTCCCCTCACTAGGCCATATTTCAATATTTCTCTTATACGATATAGTCTATATGTCAAATGTGGCATGATGAATGAATTTGTAGATCCTAGATCTAGCAAAGCAAATGCCTCAAATTGAAAGACATGTAACACACCTGCAATGACATCTAGGTTGTTGGACCCCAATTTCGAAGCCCAACATCGTACATGGGATCATGTAGCTAAAGTATAGAGGGAGACTTAGAAATTAGAAATTAGAAGAAAAATCCTTTGGAAAGAAAGGCAAGTGATGCCACGGCGAATTGTGATTTCGCCGCGGCGAACATATACAAGAAAATCCCCTAGACCCCTTGATATTTTTATGCTGCAGCGAATCTGTCATTGTATTTTCGTCGCGGTGACCATTTAGTCTCGCCGCGACGAACTCACCATGCCAGCGAAAATAAAAAGCTTTGGGTTAATTACGCTGCGACGAACTCTTAGCTTGGCCGCAACGAAAACCATTGAAGCTGAACCCACAACCCAAAATCAACATACTTTAATTAATGCAAACTTAAAGTCTTTCAACTACTCAACCCCAACAACCATCATCCATCCAAATCCAAAAACGAAGTGAGCTTATACAAAATATATGCAATTTCCTAATCCGAAAACTTTGCAAAAATATAATAGAAATCATAGACAAAATCCAAACATATGTTCCATTAATGTCAAAAGACAAAAGTTTTTACAAAGCTTTAATGGCATTTCAAGCCACAATACATCAATTGAGTTTGAGAACTGAAAATACAAAATACATTTGAACTAGTAAAGCTCGAAATGCGGCTAAATCCTTGAATTCCCAAAAAAATCTAACTTAAAAATACAAAAGCATGCCAATTCGAAGTGATGTCATAACATTTGGCCTACTCGATCTCTTGCTCATCACCTGGATAAGGGGAGGAGAATGATGGTGAGCTTAAAACTCGTGGGTAACAATTTTATAATTAGTAACAAGCAAAACCATTGAAAATTTTATTTTCCATTGCAACAAAAAAATCACATTAAGTCTTAAAGCATAAATTTCTTAAATTCTCAACCAAATTTTCAATAATGCAGATCAGGTATGCATCAATTTTTTTCAATGTATCATGAGCACATATGCACATCAAAATGGTCTAGAAGGTTTATAAATAGAACGAGCTAGCACACTTCCCAAAAAGGATCCTGTGTAGTCGTGAACAGAACGAGCTAACACAATCCCACATAGTAGTTTTGTGTAGTCGTGAACATGAGGGAGTCCATGAAGGAGCTCCATGTCACTAGCGGGCAGGTGGGAGAAGCCTTTAATCAAAGTGCACTTAACAACAGAATGGACCAAGCCAAACCCTCATAAAATTTATTTCATAATCTTGTAAGCTTGTTGCCCAAAATGGCAAATTTTCGAAACTTGATCTTTTTCAAACATAGTATCTTTTCAAAAATCATTTTCATATTCTTTTCATAAATCATCAGCACAATAAGCTCATACCAACCACATAACACTTTTATAAGCATTCAAAGAGTTATAAAGCATGTTCATGAAGTAGTTGAAATTGTTTATTTCCATCATTTGAAAGAACACATTAATGGCCTATTACTTAATCATAAAACTATAACCCACTTTGAAATCCTTGCTTGTTACTTGCTCAAATATGTCCTTCCTCTTAATCATCTTGCGTCACTTGCCTCACTTGATTTCCTTATGGAACAATAATTAAAATTCCATTCAATTTGGTTCAATAATTAGAAAGTTACTACCTAAACAATTTCAGACTATCCTTATGCATGAAACAAAATTCTATGCTCAATTTCACTCCCAAAATTGAAATTCTTAGAGACTTAATTTAGACTCAGTTCCTTCATACAATTTGTATCCCTATGTCTCTAGTTTACTCCAAATCAAAAATCACTCAATTTGGACATCTATAAAAAAATGTTATGCCCAAAATACCAAAACATGTCTATGTAGGAAAACTGGAGTTCGCCGCTGCGAACTTTTTCAGAAACTCATTCCGAAGACATTTTTTGACATTCTTCATCTTTTTACTTCCCATCTCTCACATATAACCCATCTTAACACTAAAACACCTATTCTACTTCATTTCCATGCTCATCTCAACCCAATATCATTGACAAATACATCTATCTTTGATCATTAACCCTAAAAGAGAACACTTGCCTATAGCATTCACTAACAACTTCCCACACATGTTAAGCTATATTTGAGTTTCATCTAACCAAACAAGATGGAATAATGCTCATACTTACTTGTTGATGCTTCAAAATCTTTAAGAATCTCCAAACCCTAGCTTTCCTCTTCTTTTTCTCCTTTCTTCTCCCTCACTCACGATTCTTTCTTCAATTTCAATGCAAAGCAACAACTTCTTTCACTTATGCCTTAAATGAATGGGCAATGACCACTATGCCCTTCCATGTAATGCCTTAGCCTTCTATCCTTACGTGAACTCTGTTCTAACTGAGCCCTACGAGCCAGTACTCTGTTCTGACTGACCTCTATGGGCCAGTATTCTGTTCTGACTGAGCCCTACGGGCCAGTAGTCTGTATATGTGAGAGGCACTCAGCCACAATAATAAGAACGAATGTGAGTCCCATCTAAATGGCATATGCATAATGTAAATGTTTAAGTGCACTAGGTGTGAGATTGGAATTTTGTATGACATGTGACATATGTGTTATATGACTGGGTGAGCCATCGATGATGGTCACTCATTAAGTTCGCAAAACTCACCCAAAATTTGCAACTATTTTTTAGGATAAGAAGAATACCTCGTTAGGCTAACGGGAGTATGCCTATGGTATTCAAGTGAAGGTCAAAGGTCAAGATCAGTTCGCGTCCGCATTGCATTTTTTTATTTGTATTGAATTGAATAATCCACATCTCTTTGTATAAATTGTATCCCAAAATAATTTAAGGGTTTTGTATTTCTGAAAGGGCCCAAATGGCCATATGGGAATTTTGTAAATTTCATTGTATGATTGAAAGGGCTTATGAATGAAAGTGGGCCCTATTTGATTATTGAATTCCATATGTGTGGTTATGATTTCAAAGAAAAAAATATTATATTGATTTTTTTGTGTGAATGTTTTAGCACGCCACCCTCACAGGGCACGAACTCGGATATCACCGTCGATGTTAGGTACGGGTCTTGCGAGTGTGGGGTATTACATTTATATGGTATCAAAACCCAGAAATACTATCTTATATGGGCATTATGAAATATATGTCAAGTTGCATGCACATTAGTCATGTCATAGCAGACAGCGACAATTGATCCTCAGTATGAGTCACATGCATAAGCATTCCTTAAGAGTCCGAGCTGCTAGAAGCATTGAGAGAAACGATGATCTGACAGAATGTGAGAAAATAAAGGTTTATGGACATTTCGAAAATGAGAAATAGTATCTGGTTTTGCATGATAGATAAGAGTCCACCACAAAGGGTACATATCCTTTGGGGATGAAATAAGTGTGAATTGGTATATTGTCATGGATTGATTGAGGAAAATAAGAATATGGATAGAAATGAGGAGACTAAAGTGTATAGACAGAATGAAATGAAATCATAAAAGGGCAAATTGGAACCAAAATGGTTATGCGAGTATTGTGATAAGCGTTTGTAATTCAGTATAAGGGGATATTAGGGGAAAAATTGAGACCGAAAATTTATAATGATTATGCATCAGAAATTCTGGCTTGGAAAGGTGATATAAATGTGAATACACTGTCATGGATTGTTTAAGAAAAAATAAGGAGATAAGTAGAGATAATGAGATTAAAATGTCTAAGCCAAGTTAATATGACCTTGAAAGGTTGAACTTGGACTTAGAATGGTTGTGTGAGTACCGATATAAGAGTTTACGATTCAGTATGGGAATATATCGATGGAATGGAGATCTAAGTTTCATATGGGTTATGCCCCTATGATTATAAATTGATTGAGAATATAGATGTGTGAGATGAAATAAATGACAATTGGAAGAAGAGATGATGATAGTGATATATGAAAAAGTTGTTGAGTTTAGGCTGATTCGCCATTGTGAGTGCACATCTGATAGTGGGGTTACCATGACAAGTGAGAATATTAAGCATATGTGTACAATATACATGGAAATGATATAGGAAGCAATCGATGACTTATTGAACAAGTGCTAAGCATAGCTCCCATAGTTCAAAGTTCAAGATGAGTTAGAGTAAAACGTGAAAGTACTTGTAGTAATCGATTGGGAAAGAAATGAGATTGTTAATGATGTTATCATATGAGATGAAATTGAGGAAAAAGAAGAAGGATACAATTATGGCATTATCCTCACGATCGAGGACTAGCACAAAAAGGAGAAGAATTGTCTAAAATTAAATGGGTTTAAAGTATCCTGAGCATAAGCTATTAATTGGAGAAATGACATAAATACATCTCTAGATAAGATGTGATAAATTTGGTGATATATGCCAAGTTATTTGAGTAAATGAAATTGTCTAGTGCCTCATAGAGCCTCATTACAAAGGATGTTCCGATCTTGTAAACTATGGCATAAATTGATCTTATCGAGATATGGTGCATAGTTGAAATTGATCTTTTCAAGGTATTAAGAATGACTGATACGTAATTATGGAAAAATAGTTGATTGATAAGGATTTCATGAACAGTTTCGATGATTGTAGCAAGAAATCTTCTTTTAAAGAAGAATTTCCCTAAATTGAGTTAAGTTGATCAGAAGATTCAATTTAAGAGTGATTAGTCAAGAGACAAATCGGAAATGAATATGTAATACGTCAAAAATGAATAATGAAGTCATATCCCAAGCAGAGACTCAGGCATAAGAAGTATAATATGCCACTAGGAGTGTATGCATTTTGTTTGATGTTTAAAATTCGAAGGTGACACTATTACTAATGTGAGGAGAATATAGGTCCACCTTATATTCGATGTAAATATGTTAGGGAGATACAAATTGAATATGAGGAATGTAATACCAATACACAAAGTGAAGCATTCAAATAAATTGAAATACGTGGAGGAACTAGTACGACTGAATAGGCGTTTGAGTAAGTCGATGTAAATTAAAGGACTTCAAATGAAAAGAGAAAATCATTAGAGGCAAAAAGTCAAGTGGGAGACTGGAAATAACATGAAACAATGTTACTTTCATTGAGGAATTAGTCACCTAAGGAATTGCAAGAAAAGAACCCAAGGAAGAACTTGAGTGATATCTGTTGGAGTTAATGATACCCCAATAGCATTATGATATTGAAGATTTGAGTGATCCAAGCAAAATTGTATTAATTAGTGA
>JANVCQ010000004.1:16578244-16603456 GCA_025531925.1 Erythroxylum plowmanianum
GTGAGGCTTAACCAGGTCATAGTTTCCTTGTGTATTCCCTGTGTCACCCTATAACGGACCATAGGGCTACCTCGTGGTATCAAGAACCAACTTTCAGTGAATTGAATTCCATTTCTACTCTACTTGACGCGTTTTTGGCTTTTGACTTGTATCCACCACCATATCTTAGTATAAATAGCAAATATTGACTTAAAAATATGATCTATATGTCCGATATATTATTTAGACAGATATCGTATGAAAGTTTAGGGTTTTGTTAATTTAAAATTTAAATGGAATGATCTTCACAATGTTAAGATTCTTTTTGTTATAAAATAGTAGTGTTTAACTTACATTTTTTAAGATTTTTAAATTGAAAAATCCCTTTTACTTATAGTGATACAACTATTAATTCATGCCTGTTTCACCGAGATACTTAGTAAAGGCCAGAACGTTACAATGATTGGAGTCAAATTCTTAAGTTTTTACTTCATGCCATTGGACGCTAACTCGCTTCAAAGTTTGGATCAGACAAACTTAGAGGGAATATTACTTCTTGAGCGAACAATGCTTAATTACCAACTGAACCGAAAATACAAAAAAATTTCAAGTCCTACTTTTACTTTTATATTATGTGAATATTATACAAATATTGCAAATAATAGCTGGATTCATCTAACAATATGGCACTTCAAGATTTGATCAAGAATCAATCAATCTTCACACACTTTGTCATTATTATATATTGATATAAAAAATCATTATAGACTACTTTTATCATAAAATCTACTATATTATATTTGGTATAAACTTTTCCCATATCCATAGTTCTTTCTTCGACCTTCTCACAGAAAAAGTGAAACTGGAACTCATGTATTTGATTTTTAATAAAATTATGGATTCTTTGCTAGATACAATGCACACGGACTATTGCAAAACAATGAGATCTCTTTTTCATTTATGCTCAAATTCTTCTAACTCTAAAGTAAAATTAACTATATATACCGCTTTTTTATCGGCTTATGTAGCTGTTACATATTTCGCCTCTGTTATTGATATAGTCACAATTGAGTGTAACTTTTAAACCTACTTTACATCTCTAACAATAAGTGTAAAAACATAACCAATAATAGATTTACTTTTATTAAAATCATATGAATAATTAAAATTAATAAGTCATTTGACAATATAGTCTAATCCTATATTTTATACTGTAAAATTAAAGGTTCCCTTAATATATCTTAGGATCCTATTTACAATGTACTAATGCTCTCTACCTGAATTCATGATCTAGTGAATAACGAATCCCATTGCATGTGTATTGTTTGATCTTGTACAAATTATAGTGAGCATTAAGCTCTCTAATATAGATCTAGACAATACTTAAGACATCTTTTCTCTCATCTTCATTGTTATGGCTCATACCAGATGATAACTTGTAATTAATAGGAAGAGGGGTAGATATTGACTTACATTTTAACACATTGAAATGTTGCAAAACCTTATTTAGGTAGTTTTTATGAGAAAGTCAAATATTCCCTTTTTTTTTTTTATCTTGATGAATTTGTATCCCCATAATCCTATTTGCTTGTCCCAAGTCCTTCATTTTTAATTTTTAGCTAACTATGCCTTTAAATTGTTAATAGGATCTTTTTTGGAGCCTACAACCAATACATTATATACATACAAAAGTAAGATAATAAAACCATTATCTCTAAACCTCTTAAAATATGTACAAGAATATGCATTAATTATGTTATATTCACAGGTCATGATGAAAAAATTAGATCTCTGCCACAAGCACCTTGGTGCTTGCTTAAAATCATAAAGGGATTTGTTCAACCTATAATCCAAGTTTTCTTTTTTTAAATTGTCTGGTAGAATTGTATAAATTTATTCTTCAAGATCTCTATAAAAAAAACAATTTTCACATTTGTCCATTTTAGATGTAAGTCAAAGTGAGACAAATTAATAGGGCCACTTTAACAGTAATAAATCAAACTATAGGAGAAAATATTTCATTGAAGTTAGTTCCTTTCTTTTGATCATATCCTTTCATCACTAATCTTGCCCAATATCACTTCATTTGATTGTCAATATTTCTCTTGAATGTGAAGACCCATTTATTACTAATTGACTTCTTTGCTTGTGGTTATAATATGAGTTCCTAAGTTTTATTTTCATGAATAGCTTTAATTTCTTTCAGCATTGTTGTCATTCACTAAGAGATATATAGATTACTAAGGGCTTATTGAAAAGTCAACGGCTTTCTATTCTATTAAAAGGCAGTATGGTATATTGTTTGAAAGCCAATTTATTTGGTCAATAGGTAACAAAGCAAGCATAATTGAAATATTTCTAATTTCAAAAAAATTAGATGAATAAAATAAAAAGTATTAAGCAAATTAGTGATATTTATTATCTCTTTAGTCATGCTTAGATCCTCTGAAGTTTAGAAAATATTGATTGGCGGCCTATTCTTTTCAGATATCTCGTTTGTTGGATTTTTAAACTATATTTCATGAATATTCTAAAAAATCGTGAAATCTTAAGTCATTTGATGTTAATGTAGGGTCCATGATTAGATCTAAGTTTAGAGTATTGAAATTAAAACTAAAGGGTGGAATACATCCTCTTTTGATCATAACTCAAGCAAAATTAAGAACTTGAAAGCAAACTCAATTCTCTTACTTACTTAGTGAAAACAAGAGATCTCACTCCATATGAACTTTTGCAAAAGCTCTTAACCTATCAAAATCTTTAAAGGTCTTATTATATAAGGTTCTTTAAAAGTAACAATCAAAAGATAAGTGGGTCAAAGAAGGCGATAGAAACACCTTTTTTTTTGCTTACTTTCCACTATTAGAGCTAATTGCAACTGCTGATGTTGATGCTTGCTTTTGTTCAACATATTAAATATTTCAAGTAAAATTTCTTTCTAATAATGCATATTTAATGTCATTAATGGTATTCAACATGTGAGATCTCATATCGGTTGGAGAAGAGAACAAAGTACGCCTTATAAGGGTATAGATACTTCTTCCCTATAAACGCAATTTTCTAGGTGGGAGAAGAGCAAAATTGTGAGGACCTTGGCCCGATGGGAAACCCAAAGCGGACAATATCTATAAACGGGTGGTCTGCTTTATTAGAAATGGTATCAGAGCCAGTTCCCGAACTACTGTGCCAGTGAGAATGTTGGGCCTTAAAGGGGTAGATTGTGAGATCTCACATCAGTTGGAGAGGAGAACGAAGTACGCCTTATAAGGGTATGGATACCTTTTTCCTATAGATGCATTTTTTCGAGTGCAAAAAAAGCAAAACCTTGAGGGCCTTAAAGCCAACAATATCTATGGGCGAGTAGTCTAGGCTGTTACACAACATAATTTTAAAATTCATATTATTATATTATTTTTATTTTTAAATTCAAATAATTGGCTATAATTTTCATAAAAATTAATCAAGTTTGTTTTTAATTTCAAAAACAAACATTTTAATTTCTTTAGCCATTCTGTACTATTTCTAGTCATGTGTTTAGTGGTTTTGAAATTTAAAAACAAAGAGAGGTTTTAGAGAATTTTGTGCTTAATTAAAAGGCATTGAAGAATAAAGAGGTTAAATTGATAAACTTGAAAACAAGTGATTCAATCATATTAATTGGACTTATCTATTTTGTTTTAGGTTGATTTTGGTGCTTAATTAGTAAAATTGGTATATATTTTGTTTCAGGAGTTGATAAATGAAGATTGGATCAAATTTCACTTGAAATATCTAATGAAAGCATCATTGGTCAAAGTCATGAATTTTGGAAAGATGGAGTCAAATATGATAGATTGCTGAAACTAATAAGATGAGATCTCCCCTAGAATCTAACTTATTGTAGGAAGTTTAGTCTAACTAAAATACTTATTCTTAACCGTATTATGTATGGATTTTGAATTGTTTAAAGAAGTATCTCTAGAATATTGATAGAATATAATTCTAAAGAGGAAAAGAACATGTTACACATACATAATATTTTTCTTTTGTATTTTTTTTGTCATCCTTCTTCTATCTTTGGAGAGGAAAGATAGCCATAATTATTTTTCTTTTGTATTTTTTTGGTCTTTCTTCTTCTATCTTTGCAGAGGAAAGATAGCCATGAATGGCTAACTATGAATTTTTTATTTAAGGGAATTAAGCTCCATTTTGCAACTTTGGGATTTTTTTTTCTAAACTTGGATTTTTCTTATATTTCATGAGTAATTAATATTAATTAATCATATAAATTAATTCAATGATATTTATTTCATTCCTATCCATGAGTTCAGTAATCTTTAATTATCATGAATGATTGCTATAAGAAATAAGTTATTTATGTATTTGCATATCTAACTTATGAGAAACCAAAAAAAATTGAATAGTTTTAATTATCTCAATTATTTAATTATGGTTTAGTCTTTTTCATTAAACTTATTGCTATCATGTAGTTGATATGGAATGCTATCATACTTGATCAATTAATGGTAATTCTTAATTTGAATGCTTGGTTTTAATCAATTAATTTAGAAAAATTGAGATTTATTATGACTATTCTAATAAGTTTCAGACTAATTGCTTAAGTTGTAAAAATTTATTCTTTTTAACCAATGATTATAGTTACAATTAGATGAGATCCTTCCCTCAAATTAGAGATAGGTAAAATCGAACTCACTTTTATATATGGTCGATTAATTTTGATTTCTTGTTAATTTTAGTTTATTAGTTAATTAATTATACCAATATGTAGTTATGATGGGATTTAACTTGGTTCCACGATTAGTATAATAGTTAAGTGAATTAGAGATTACTTTTCAGGGATTTGACAACCCATTTAAAATTTTGGCACTGTTGTCAAAAGACCATTTTAATTTTTTAGTTCCTTTTCTTTATTTTATAGTTTATTGCTAATCTCTTGTTTGGTGTAACTCGTTCTTCTTAGAAAGGTGAGTAACAATATAATATAAAGATTAAGAAGACAATTTGTCATTTAAGGAAAGAGTCTAAGGAAAAAGTCATTCAAATATAAATATGAAAGTAGAGATAGGCTTATCAATTGGTGGAGACTCTATTTTCTAAGAAATTAAAAAGAAGATAGCCAATCTTTATTATAGAACATTGAGGGAGTTAGCTGTACCAAATTTGAATCAACAACCTTATGCATAATATTTCTAGATGTTGGGGTAGATTTCAAACTAAACTCTTATTTTATTCGCTTACTCTATATGCTTCATGGTCTTGCAGGTGGAGATCCATATAAATACTTAAAAGAATTCCATGTTGTTTACTAGTAGTGACAGAAGAGCAAATTAATCCTAGACCCTTTCCATTCTTATTAGAAGATAAGGAAAAGGGTTTGCTTTGCTTCCATCTAGCTCAACAGCAACATGGAATGAAATAGAAAGTTCGCTCTTGGAGAAGTTTTTTTAGCATTACAAGCTACTAATATCTAAAAGGAGATATTGACTTTACCAATATACTAACAACTAATAGTGAGAGATAGTTTCTCTAACCTTCTCTCCTTTTCTTTTACCCATTTTAGTTTCTTGCTATTAATTGTTCCTTCATTTTGCCTTTATGCCTCCTTCATGTTGGTACAACTTGTGGAGCCTGCTATTGATTTGCATTTAACTTCTCTAGGTCTGATCTACCTCTTTAAAATTGCTCCTTTTTAGAGGCAACTTTGCAAGGGCTATTTTAGTCCCTCCTTTTCCCTTTTTGTTTTCTTGCTTTTAACTATTATGTTTCTAGTAACTGCAATTTCACCTCTCTTAAAGTTGTACCTTCCCTTAAGAAACTTATGTCTCCCAAATCTGCAATCTTGTAGGGCATTGTCAGGGATGATTTCCCCCCCTCACTCCCTTCCAACAAGACCCTGGCTTCTTTACCCGCTTCATCTTTAGACACTACTCAGACACCTCCAGCCTCTCCTTTAGATGCATTTTATATTCCTTTATCCCATTAGAAACAATCTAGTGAATGAAAAACTTGGAAGCAGGTGTTAGGAGGAAATACTAAACTTTCTCTACATTTTTATCATCCTAAGGTTGAAAATGAGCAAGTTATAGTTTCCCCAGACATGAAAACTCTTCAAGAGGAAGGCCAGATCTTGAGAGAACTCCCTTGTTAGGTTCTTTTAGGATACGAGACTTGCCTTTCCTGCAATTCAAAAAAGGGGTACAATAGCTTGAAAAAAATAAAGGATTAATAGAGGTGCCTATTGTAGAGGATAATTATATTTTTTTATTTTTTCCTCCAAAGCTTAAGCTCTCAAGATTATTGTGGAGTTTCTGTGGAATAATTTTAGCTTTCCTCTCTTTTTACAACCATGGCAGCTAAGATTTCAACTTGAGCTTGATTGTAGTAGGGCTATTCCTGTGTGGGTGAACTTGCTTAATGTTCCCATTGAATATTAGACAATACTCAGTGGGTCTTCAACTAGGTGTTGTTGGTGATAATGATGAATATTAGACAATAAAAGGATTGAGTATGATTGCGAGTTTCCTAGGTAAACCTTTTTGTTTGGATGAAAATGAAACAAAAATAAAGAGGCTAGGATATGCTAGATTGTGTGTTAATATGGAGATTTCAAAAGATCTACCTAAAGGTATCCCGATATTGAGGTTGGGACATGATGGAGAACTTTTTGAAGATAATGTGTATGTCCTTTACTAATGGAAGCCCTCTCTTAGTTCCTAAGGTAAAAAATTCTAACCAATAGGGATTTCCAAAGAGGTAATTATAGGGAATTATTAGGAGAAGGGATAACTAATGAGGGCCATGACTCAACCTCCACATTAGAGTGGCCAACTCCTTCCCTTGTGATTGAGAAATAACAAGTTGAAATTTTAACATATGTAATTATGGAGTCGAATTTAGGGAAAGAACAAACATATTTGAATGCAAAGGGATAGAACTCCATGTTGCATAATGAGAGGCAACTTACAATTAACCTAACTATCTCTCTTTTCTTTGGTGAGAGCAGAGAACACGCAACATTAATTGAGGAATTCCAATCGGTGATCAAAAAATAATCCAAAAGAAGCACCATAAAACTCTCTGATTAATGGAACTTATTACATGGAATAAGTGGGATCAATTGCCCAAACAAGCTAACAGTTTTGAGGGAATTATTTTTTAACACCAAGCCATGTTTTGTTTTATTTTATTTTATTTAGTGTTGTTCTCTATTAATTTGTTTAATGTCGTGTTTGAATTATATCTATTACAGCTAATTTTATTAAGAAACAAAAGCTTCAAGAAGTTATATACAATTCAAGAGTTGAATTTTGGAATTTAGGTAAGTTGAACGTTAATAATTTCTGACGTTAGCTTTTATAAGAAAGAAAAAAAGAAGAAAATTTAAAGTAAAATTTTTTGACTTTAATAGGATACTGAAGATGACGAGAAGTCTGTACTAACTTTTTTTGTTATGCTATTATATTAGAAAAATGTTATAGCATTGCATTGTCTCAATAATATAACTCCAAACCAATGCAACAACATGGATGAAGCTATCCTTGTCTTTACTAGCATTAATCAATCCAATCTAAGGTGGTTACCTTAAGCTTCTATTTTCTCTTTATGATCTCTAGTTTTTCTTTTCCTTCTTTAAAATAATTACGTTTCCTATCCCATTAATCACATTTCTTGCTTTTCCTTTACCATGTTTGATGTTGTAGTGCTACATCTATATAATTGTAGTGTTTTCTCCCTATTTTTCTACACTCATACCAATATAATGTGTATGCCCTCTAGTTATTTTATTAGTTTGGTTCTAACCTCCCTTCATGTGATAAGGTCACTTCCACTAAAGCACTTATCTCTTTGATTTTCTCCCAATTCACAGACCTTAGCTTAGTTGAATTTTCTACTTTAACTTGCTTCAATTTTTTTTTGATTCCATTGGACATGTTAGTGATTCTAGCACTATCTCTACAATTTTTGTTGCATTCAATTTTTAATCCCTAAATTGTTTTGAAATAAAATTCTCTTGTGATTTACTACATAATGCTTAGATTTTACTTATCATTAATCCTTATATATGAAAACATAAATCATTTTTCTTAGACCTAGCAAAATGTTAATTTAAAATCATTATTTTTATGTTATGTTCATGATGGTTGCAACATTAAATTCTAATTTCATACATGTTTTTTATTTTTACTTATTTAAGTATAACTTTTTTGTATGTGAATTTAAGTAGTCTTAACAGTTTGGACATTTTTGAAAGCCCCACTGGAATCCCAAAATATAATGGTAAAACAACATCATTTTGAATAAAATGAATAAAAGGACATCATTTTTCATTTTTATTTTAAAATACAAATTTAGACTGAGTCGAGCTTCAGGTAACTGAGACTCGATTAGGCTTAGCACTTTGGGCTTGATTGTGCCTCAAGTTGGGTTAGGTTGGGCTTAGATTAACCCATTTCATCCTCAACTTCAAGTTCATAGGTTTACTCAGTTTGGTAACTGATTTGAGCCACTTAGCTTGAATTCGAAGAAGTTTCTTATCTACTTCTTAAACATGAAAATTGGATGATAACATTTAAGGAACTTTCATAAGTATAAAACTTGCTTAAATGACATTTTCCCTTAGGTCTAGTTATGGTTTGTATCCTTATGTTGTAGGGAACATATATAATATAAGAACTTCCATTGAACAACATAATGCTAAGATTTTATGTCTATATCAATTTGCTTTCTTATCATGTTCATTAATGCTTACTTTAATCTTATAATTATCGTGTCTATAATTGTTTACTACATCCAAACATAGGATTAATATGCTTCTTGAATTGATGAATTGTGCTCAATTGATTACATTTCTCTACAGGATATTTGCTATATTTTTCTTTAGACTCTCCCAAATCTTTATTTTGTTTTCAATCCTCCTATTTTTTACAAAATGGTATGTGATAAAACTAAGAAATAACAGATTGCTCAAGGAATATGAAAGAAAACATCCACTCCTCTCCCCCTCCTCAAGATCAACCCTCACATTTCATTTCTAATGAAGTTGAGAAGTTTTATGAAGAGCATCTTATAAGGAAAGTAAACATAAAAGGGTCTTTGATTTTAAGGATCCATAGAATACCAATAGTACAATATTAGTCAAAGCTCACAATTGGAAGAAGTTGTGTGACGTTCTAGACTTTTCTTCCCTTACATTAGTGAAGGAATTCTAAGACAATGATTTTTACTAAGTGGGAAAGCAAGAAACAATTAAGCATATAACAATTAGAGGTGAATTGGTCAATATTACAATAGAGAGAATCAATAAAAACTTTGGAATTAATTATGATATATTGAACCAAGTAGAGCTTGATCTCAGTTCATATCAATTATCTCAAGACCTATGTGCAAAAAAAAAAAAATCATGAAAGGAGAGAAATGGTAACCTAATCAAATTTCTAGCTAGGTAAACTTAAGGCTTCGAATTACTTCATCAATGCCTCTTTTTATTCATCAAGCCATCCAAATGAAGTAAATGTTATGTTTATAGGGTTACTTTACAAGATCAAACACAATATGGCTATTAAAGTTGGAAAAATAATTAATGAAAGTATCTGTATGATTGTGAAAGATCTAATTAAGCATATGATCTTTTCACAGTTATCATTAAGTTAATGACAGTTGATGGTGTGTCCTTTACTAATGATCCTTATAATAAAACACTTTACAGTGGAACCCATTTCTTATTCTCTACTATTATGTAGAGAAGAAACTAGAAAAGCTAGAGACTTGAGTATGAGAAAGAAAATGACTGTTCAAGTGTAGATTGAAGGATAAGAAACAAATGTGTCACAACCACAATAGTAACTTCGGTAGAACATTTACTAACTCATTAGCCCAGATTATCCTATTAGAAGAAGGGTAGCCTTGGCTTTGAATAAGCTAAATGAAAATATAACTAGATTGGACAAAATATGGAATAAGATCTAAATCTTCATTAAGAGGCAGTTCAAACCCAAATCTCCAATCTTTAAAAGAGGGTTATACAGATAAGTCACTATATCACAAACCACCATAACCACTAGCACTCATCTAGAGAGTCTAGTCAACCCTTTAACTTCCATTCAGAGCAACATGACTGATAAAGAGGTGAAATATTTTACCTCCAAAATGCACCACTTCTATTTTCACTCAATATTAAGGACAATGTTTAAGTTAAGTGTTAGGAGAATTTGGCTGTTTGTGTGCCTATGATTTTCTTTAGGTATGGATTATAGTCTATGTAGATCATTCTTGGTGTTTAGATTTAGATTTATGACATAATCATTGATTTTTTATTTCTTTTCTTTTCATTATTAATTTCATTTCATTCCTCATTTCAAGCATATAGTAGCATGATTATAATCATTTAGAGTGCATTTAGGGACCCTAATTGATGATCATTGCTTTTTGAAGACGAAATACCTTATATGCTTAATACTATCAAATTATGGGGGAGAATGATAAAACAATTTAAGTATAGGGTTAGAGCTACAAGGTTAAACATAAGTTGGAGAGTTCATAAATGGGTTAAGAGTTAGTGTGGAGGAGTGGCAAAAATCATGCTTACTTAGCTCATATCGAAACCCTAGATATAAAAAAGAAGGAAATTTAAAAAAACTTGAATTTTATTAAAAACCATTCACAAAAAAAGGGAGAAGAAAAAAAGAATAATGACTATGTTTATGTATTACAAATCTCAAGATTAAGAAGAAAATAGAAAATCCATGCATATTATGGAGCAATGACAATTTGGCATGTCAAGTAATGGTAGTTTTAGTACATAGACTAGCTGCGTTAGGTTATGAATTTTTACTTCACTAGCAACCCGAACTCAAACAAAAAGGCCTTTAACAAATGCCCTCCATATCGAACCTAGCCCCGTTATAACAAAAGAAAGACCATGGTGTAAAATGGTTGTGTGAGACGCCTAGTATATGAGCCTAGTCTCTTTGGAAAGCTTATGGTTAAACCTACAAAGTAAAATGCAGAGTGTTTATTGTCCACATAAACCTTGTCAAGGAGGCAAATACTAAAGGAGTGAACCTTTACCCATTGGAACAAAGACACAAGTTTTCTTACTCACATAAAAATTTCAATTATTAGAAAAATTATGGAATATTCTTGTTTTCATCAAGCTAGTGATCTATATTAGATAATTTGCCTTTTTGGGATGTTTTTATATACTAATTAGCATTTTTTTAGGGACTAGAAATTGATTAGTAATCTATAATAGATAACTTGCCTTTTTGGGATGTTTTTCTTTCCTAATTAGCATTTTTTAGGGACTAGAAATTGATTGTGTGTGGGTAGTGATATTTGTGTGGAATACTTTGATTTTACCCCATCTTTAAGCATAAAAGTATTTTTATTTTATAGTTATCTTGCTTAATTATGTTGTTTTGATGCAAGAATGAGGTTAAACATGCTGGGAAGGAACTTTCAAAAATGGGTGCAAGTTACCTGCAAATTTAGTCTTGATGTTATAGCATCAATTCAAGGAAATAACATTGGAAGTGAAGAGCAAGTTTTGGTCTCATTGCTGTAGTATCAACAGAAAAATTAACAATTATTGACCTCTATTAAGAGAAAGAAAATATCACTTTAACAAAGACCAAAAACAGGATGATTAACCTTTAAGAAAGAAGAATCTCAAAGCAACATTACAAAGGGGAAAAATAGAGGGAAAGGTTAAGGAGATATGGATAGGTTGGGCAATCAACCAAAAGGCTTAAGGACTCATCCTTTGAAGTTTTTGTTCTTAATTTTCTCCTTACATCCTTATCTTTTGTTAGATTGATTTATATTAAATTTGACTTTTAGGGTTGTTGATAATGATTAATGGCTATATTTCCTATATTATTTTAAGTTATTTGAGATTATAGTGATGTTTTCCTAAGTTGAATCTATATTTTCTTTTCATTTCCTTTTTGATTTCTCTTTATGCTTGAATGGAAGTCGTTGGCCATGTATTTGCTTGCTTAGTAAATTTATGCTTTCAAGAGAAGGTGATTTTGCTAGAACATAGGAGAGAAATAAATTACAATTTTTTTGACATGTTAGGAGACTAAAGAGTTCTACGAGGATCAATTTAGATTTGTGCTCAAGGCCCCTTTAAGAAGTGAATATTAATGATCCTTTTATTGGAACTTCGAGTAGATATTTCAGTTTCACATGTTACTCAAACACGTTATTTTTTTATTATCATCTTAATGCTTTAGGTTCTTTTTACTTTTCACATTAATCACATATCTATTGGTTATCTTAATCATTCGACATATTAATACTTCAATGTTCTTTTTATTTATATGTATTTATTTTTATTCACAACATCTATATTGTATTTTACTATTTAGAAAAAAGTTTTGTTATAAAGAGTCTTCTTCCTTCAAATTGAAGTAAGGTAAGTTAATCTTCACATTTTTATAAAAATATATTTTTAAAAAAGATTAATTACTAAAAAATCCCAAACTTTTTTCAAATTTTTAATTATAGTCCGAAATTTAAAAAGTATCAATAAAATACCTAAATTTTAATTTTTTTCAATTCTATCCTAAACTTAAAAAAGTAACAATACAATGCTCAAACTTTTAATTTTCTTCAATTTTATCCTTACGATTTCTGTTATTCTCCTGATGCCCTCAATCGTTTGTTTTATGTTTGTTCTTCTAATGCCCAAAACTACTTTCGCATTACAACATTCTGCATCAATAAGCTCTCTATTTTTAATTCGTTCTCCTGATGCCCTTAGCATTAGGGCATTGAGGCTGCGTAAATTAAAAATCGAAGGGTGAGGGCATTGAGAGAATAAAGTGAAAACGAAGGAAAAAATTGAAATCAAAGTGTATGGTCGTCAAGGTTGTGTAATTTGATTTAGATCATTTTTAAACAATGACATAGTTTTAATATGTAATTAAATGACATCGTTTCATTGATCTTCATTTATTATGTTAATTTTGAGTGACATGTATTAGTTAAGGTTTCTAAAACATGTGGTAAGTTATGTCAATAAACTTAATGTAAACACTAATGTTAGGCTATAATTGAAAAAAATTAAAAATTTGAGTATTTTATCGCTAATTGAAAAAATTAAAAGTTTGGATATTTTATTATTACTTTTTAAAATTCAGGCTATAATTGAAATTTTCACAAAAGTTTGGGCTTCTTTTTTTGGTAATTAACCCTTTAAAAAAAGTTTTGAATACATTTGAGAAATTAAATTTAAAAATAAAGAATAAGCTAACTTCTAAGCAAGATATTAAAGATAATAAGAATGCCTATAATGAGTAAGAACAACATAAATATTAAAAAGTGAATAAAAATTTATGAAATAAAATGAAAGGTTGCATCTAAATTCATAAAACTCTCACCAAAAGTTTCTAATGCACGTTTCAAAAAATAGAAAAATGGTTGGCATCCTAATTTTTACAAAAATCTTATAAATGATTATAGAAGTGCATAATTGAGAAAAAAATAAACTTAACATTTCAAAAGGAAGTATGTAATGAAATGTAAAGGTGCCTTATTTAAACAAAACTAATTCATATTAAAAGGTAAAAATAACAAAGAAAAATAAGTCTATAAGAGAATAATAGAAGACTATATAAAAAAAGGAATATGTTATCTCTCAAAGAGGTTTACGAAGAGATTGTATCAAGAATTAAAATTTATTTGGATCTCTAAAATTTGACTATTTTATTTAGAATATAATTTCAAATATGAATCTCTAAATTTGTAACATATTATAGTCATTAAAAAGTTAAAGAATCATTATTTTAGTGGCTGTTCTTTGTAATTATGGTTAATATAATTTTATTATTTTCGTATATGAATAATTTAAATAATATTAGTTATTATAATCATAAATAATACTAAAATGATGGTCATATAATTGGTTTCAAATTGACAAATGAATTTGCTTGCACTAGACTGTTCTCTTAGGTTGGATGAGATTCATTTATGCGTGCATTTAAATAAGCAAACATAACGTAAGCAAAGCAGCTCCTAGTAATGGAATGACAGTTATTCCCGCGCTGAATAGAATAAGACCGTTAGAAACGATGACGTAGCATATTGGTCATGATGTCCCCGCCAAAATAGAGTCTAGAGACAAACCACAAGCTGGCGAAATGGAAGGAAGAGAGTTTTGCTTCAAACTCCACAAACTATCACAACACATCTCACTCCGCGAACATCCCGGAAAAAACACAACAACTTCCCTCTCTTCACTTCTTCACCTCCAACAACAATTAACGTCTTCTTTTTTCATTTTTTTTCGACATTCTTACATCCATTTTGGAGAGGTTGTGATTGTCCATGGACTTGTCTTTCTTTCCAGCAAACTCAGGAGGATGTTAGTTATCATTTTGTGATAATCTGAAAGGAGCAGACCTCTGCTCATCGTCGTAGAATGGTAGGTTTTCCTTTTCCTTTTCTCTTTGTTGTTGTTGCTTTTTGATTGTTCTTATTTTCACATGTTTTTAACGTAGTGACAAATTAAATGGTACAAATAATATTTATTTATCAACAATCATGGCGATTATGCGTTCAAGAAAAAAAGCAATGTGCTAGTTCTGATAGATGTTGCATGTTCTTCCATTAAGGTGTGTATCATTGCAACTTAAATGTGCGTACAGGAAACCCCAAAGTACGAGTTCAGATTCTCTGTCTAATTTTATGGTGTCTTATTGTGTCCAGTAAATCTCAATCATTTATTTATGTAGATCCCGTGTGGATCCCGCATAAATAAATACGAGTCCCCCATAAATAAATGGTTGAGATTCACTGGACACAATAAAACATCATAAAATTGGACAGAGAATCTTGTCCTCCAAAGTACACGATTAACCATGCTTAGTGTTTGAAGACGATAACATGAAGATGAAAACTCTTTGATGAATATGATATTTCCAAGTAAAGCGAACTCGTAGGGCTTGAAGACAGCAACTTTTTAGTTTTCGCAGCTGAGAATTAAAAAACATGTTGGAGAACATAAAATGATGAATCAGAGAGAATTACGTCAAAAAAAAAAAAAAAAAGAACTTGTAACTCCAAAACTCTCTTTCCGTCACAGTCTCTTGTATTGCATCCTAGTCATAACATAAGTCTCACTTGGTACAGGGGATCCCAGGAGAAATTGATGTCGGTTCCCAGATTTGGGCTGAAGATCCAGAATTAGTTTGGGTAGATGGAGTTATACTTAACATTAGGGGAGAAGAAGCTGAGATCCAAATTTGCGACGATAAAGTTGTAAGTAATATTGTTGTTTTTCCCAATTTGTTGGACTTCCGGCTCACCTTTGTGCTTTATGAATCGTAAAATTGCAGGTTGTTGCTAGTTTATCACATATATATCCAAGAGATGCTGAACCACCCGAAGGTGGAGTTGATGACATGACTAGGCTGCATTATTTGCATGAGCCTGCAGTTATGCACAATTTGTCGACAAGATATGCAGTGAATGAAATTTATGTAAGAAAGAATTAACTTTATTCTAAGACAAATCATTTTGTTACTGCAGCTTTGTTATAATTTTTGGCATCCTCGCAGACTTACACTGGAAACATTCTTATTGCTGTCAATCCATTTGAAGGACTTCCACATTTATATGATTCTCACATGATGGATCGATACAGGGGAGCACCATTTGGTGATCTCAACCCTCATATTTTTGCAATTGCTGATCTTGCATACAGGTGAATCATCGCTATTTGGGTTCTATACTGGTGCCTCCACAGATTACTATTTACTCAAGGTGCTGACATTTGGAACAGGGAAATGATCAATGAAGGTAAAAGCAATTCAATTCTAGTCAGTGGTGAAAGCGGGGCAGGAAAAACTGAAACAACCAAAATGCTCATGCGATACCTTGCATACGTGGGCGGTCATACTGCTGCTGAAGGTCGCACCGTTGAACAGCAAGTGTTAGAAGTAAGCTGGATGATTAAATATCAGCTCAAATAGTGAATACTAGAACGTACTCTTAGCCTGCCAACTGAGTCGGTCTTTTTCATACAGTCTAGTATAGCCATTTCATGTGAAAATGTCGAGGGATACAAACTCTTTTATTTGAGTGATTGGCTTTGTGGATGAGCACTTTTTAGTATCTAGGCTGAAATTGCTTACATAATTAGTGAGTGTATCATGTTTCTCATTATAGGATTGCTTAGGGAGATTCTACGAATCTTGTTAAAGCACATGGCATGGTAAAATCCAAATGCCGTACCTGCATTATGATCAAGGATTCTAGAAAACAGTTCCCCAAGTTTTTATTTATCAACCACTTTGTGGAAGAGTTGAAATAGTGATATACTGTGCATATTTCCAGTTCCTAGTGCTTCCATACGAGGTGGCCTCTCTGTTTATGCTTGCTTTGTTTTAAGAATACTTTCTGGAAACCAAAAACTTTTTATACTAATTAGTTATTTGCAGTCGAATCCAGTTCTTGAAGCTTTTGGCAATGCAAAAACTGCTAGAAATAACAATTCCAGGTGAGAACTTTCAGGCTTTCCACTGTTCAATTGTTTTATATTTTCCACCGCATTGGTTGAGCCATGTTTTTCGTAACTTATATGTAATTGAATTCTTTGAAATTGGAATTGAACTTAGCAATTTATGTTCTAGGCTAATTAATTAACGGTTCAATCTAGCATTAGTATTTAGCTATTAAAATCATCCTCTATAAAGCATATTCCGAAGTAGCTATTAAGATGTGATGATCCATTCTGAGCATATTCGGCAGCAACTTTAAACTAATGTTCTGTTGGAAACAATGGTGCAGTCGTTTTGGAAAGTTTGTTGAAATTCAATTTGATGAGAGGGGGAGGATTTCAGGAGCAGCAATCAGAACTTATCTTCTAGAGAGATCCCGTGTGTGCCAGATTTCAGATCCTGAGCGTAACTATCATTGTTTTTATCTTCTCTGCGCCGCGCCACAAGAGGTGGGCATTTCCTTGGACTGTCTACTACGCCAGTTGCTCTGTGTTCCTTGATTTGAGTCATTTTGATGACTAACTGATTTTGTGGCTTATTTAGGAGATTGAGAAATATAAATTGGGAAACCCCAAGTCTTTTCACTATCTTAACCAATCCAATTGTTATGAATTGGATGGTGTGAGTGATGCCAGTCGGTATCTTTCCACTAGGAGAGCTATGAGTATCGTTGGAATAAGTGAGAACGAACAGGTCTGGAGGTTGCTTCACATCCTAATATATGATCCTCTTTGTTAATCAAATTAAAAGCCGAAGAAGTAGGTATTTTTCTTGAAGAGTAATATCTCGCTCCCCCATACTTTTGTAGGATGCCATTTTCAGAGTTATAGCTGCAATTCTTCATCTTGGCAATGTTGAATTTGCTAAAGATGAAGATGTTGATTCATCAGTTGTGAAAGATGAGCAATCCAAGTTTCATCTTCAAACGACTGCAGCGCTTCTCATGTGTGACTAAAGCCATCCCTGAGTTTTTATTCATATTCCTATTTGTTTGCATATGAATGTCTAATGTATACTTGTTTCAGGTGTGATCCTCAGTCACTAGAAGATGCACTGTGTAAACGTGTGATGGTAACTCCAGAAGAAGTCATAAAGAGAAGTCTTGATCCTCTTGGTGCAGCAGTTAGCAGGGATGGTTTAGCCAGGACTATATATTCTCGCTTGTTTAATTGGTAAACATATATCGGTTCCTAGCTCATCACATATTTAATATGACAGTGCCGCCTATTTAATGTTCTTTTGGATAGTATAACTGTTATCGTATGATCAGGTTGGTGGATAAAATTAATGCATCCATTGGGCAAGATCCTACCTCTAAGTGTCTGATTGGGGTCCTTGACATTTATGGTTTTGAGAGCTTTAAAGATAATAGGTAAAACACATACTTTGATAAATGTGGTTTTTACTTGAGCCTCTTATACTTAATTCTGATTCAAACACAGACTTTGATATCTACTTGTCTTTACTTAAGCCTCTCATAATTCTGATACCTTGGGCAGTTTTGAACAATTCTGCATTAACTATACGAATGAAAAGCTGCAGCAACATTTCAACCAGGTATGAGGTTAGTTATATATTGTCTACTTTCGCAAATGGAAACAAACTTCATCATATAATCCTATTGTTGTAATGCCGTGCCGTTCAGCACGTATTCAAGATGGAGCAAGAGGAGTACACCAAAGAGGGGATTGATTGGAGCTACATAAATTATGTTGATAATCAAGATGTTCTGGATCTTATTGAGAAGGTCTCTATATTGCATTCCGCAACCCCTACTTCTTTCTCTTTGACACTTGATGAATTTTAATTCCGGTTGTGTTTCTTCCTTCATAATTAAGACTGCACACTATTTCGCAGAAGCCTGGTGGAATCATTACTTTGCTTGATGAAACGTGGTATGGTAGTAGCTTGTGGCTTTTAAATTGAATTAGAAGTGTTAACCTAAGTGATGATGTTGCTTATATAATGCAAACTCATTATTGCCGCAGCATGTTCCCGAAATCAACCCATGAGACATTTTGTGAAAAGCTTTATAAGACATTCAAAGATCACAAGAGGTTCATCAAGCCTAAACTGACTCGCTCAGATTTCACCATTGTCCATTATGCAGGAGAGGTGACATGCTATTTACTTTGCTGCTCTATTTATCTTCCTATACATTTATTTTTAAATTGCATTTTTAATGATTCCATTCCATCAACTTCTTTCCAGGTTATGTACCACTCTGATCAATTCTTAGACAAGAACAAAGACTATATTGTTCCTGAACATCAAGATTTGTTGAGTGCTTCGAATTGTTCTTTTGTAGCTGGCCTTTTCCCTCCATGTTCTGAGGATACGTCCAAATCATCCAAGTTCTCATCCATTGGATCGCGTTTCAAAGTACATCCTTTTATTTTTAGGTCTTTTCAACAATTCTTGGCACTGCAATGATGACATACCAAAAGTGTTCGTCAAATTTATGCAGCTTCAATTACAACAATTGATGGAGATTCTACATTCTACAGTGCCCCACTACATTAGATGTGTGAAGCCAAATAGTTCGCTGAGACCTTCTTTGTTTGAGAACACCAATGTCATTCAACAACTGAGATCTGGCGTGAGTAAATTTGGCACTTTTTCACTCTGGTTTATTTGTTAAATGTCTAATGATTTCGTACATATTTTTTTTTAGGGAGTCTTGGAGGCAATCAGAATAAAATGCGCTGGATACCCTGGTCATAAAAGCTTTTCTGAATTTTTAACACGATTTACTATTCTAGCACCAGAGGTATCGAAAGGGAAGTAAGTGCTATAAAGAGAAAGGAGTTTTATGCTTGGATTGAATCAGGTTTGGATCTAGTTTGTAAGTTTATTCTTGCAATTTGCATGCAGCTATGAAGAGAAAGTTGCATGCAAATGGATTTTGGAGAAATTGGAGATTACAGGATATCAGGTATTACCAGAAACACTTTCCGAAACTATTTAAGCGCTCAAAGCTACCGTACTAGCCTAAAACTAAGGTTTTAATTGGACACAATTTGGCAGATGGGTCAAACAAAGGTTTTCCTAAGAGCTGGTCAGCTGGCTGAGTTAGACGCACGGAAAGCAAGGCTGCTTCGCAACTCAGCGGCAGTCATCCAGAGGAGGCTTAGAACTCATACTACTCGAAAAAAGTATATCGTGTTGCGGAAATCTTCAGTTAAGTTACAATCTCATTGGAGAGGTGAGTTCATAGGCAAATGTGAAGATTTTTTTCATGAAATGTGAAAGATTTCATTGGACTCATGGTAATTAAAGAATTTAACTGTATCTTTCTCTTTAGACTCTTTTAAGTTTTTGTTTCAAGTCTTGAACCTCTTACATGCACTGCTAGGATTCAATCAGCTGCCCATGTTATGGTTTTTGGTTCTAGATTTATCTGTACGTTACCTCTCGCAGGAAAACTTGCTCGCAAATCATACAAACGCATGAAACAGGAAGCTGCTGCTGTTAAAATCCAGAAAAATTTGCGTAGACAATTTGCTAGAAGAACGTATACCGGCATAAGGTCCTCTTCGGTCATTTTGCAGACAGGCTTACGAGCAATGGCTGCACGTAAAGAATTGAAATTTAGAGAGAAAACCAAGGCTGCAATTGTTCTTCAGGTTGTCAACTAGCCAATTGCTTGTTGCCTTTGTATGATTCCTGTGGTTGCTTACCCAATAAACTTTGCAGAGTTACTGGCGCTGTCATAGCGCTGTTTCATACTACAAGCAGCTTAAAAAGGCATCAGCCTTGTCACAAAGAAGATGGAGAGGAAAATCTTCTGGGAAAGAACAGAGAAACCTTATGATTGTAGGTGTCGGCATATGCCAACTTTTTCAACCATATTTTGTGCTTAGAGGAAAACCTTCTTATTTCGTTCATAGCTAGACTAGGAAAAACTTATTAATTATTATTTCAAGACGAAATCAGCCAAACTTTTTTTTGTTTCAATCATTGATGACGATATTCAAATCCCTAGTTCAAGCATATCCGTCGAGGTAAGGTGGGTTTTCCCCTTTGAATGCTCCTTAGAATAGCATGTTAGAGATGTGAAGCAGTTGAAGAATTAAACGTGGAAACTTTTGTTTAGAGAGGATAAGTTTACTTCTTGTATTTATAGGCTCGCTCACCTATTTCATATATAAGCACAAATAAGATACTGACTTTGCGGTACATTTTTTTTCACTCTATGATTTAGGCTTGTGGGTGTAGGGGAATAAGTATGATTGAGGATTTGTCCTTTAATTTCTTTGATTGTATCACGATTTCTGTACTAATTTTTATAGGTTTTGGTCATATGTATCAAGCTCACATTCGTTTTGCTGCTTAGATAAACTTTTTTAAGTTAATTGTGTTGTTTTTCCATCTAGTACCTTTCAGTTGGGAATACGGAAATAATTAACCACATGGTGCTGCTAATGAATTGCTATTGCTAGATAAAGCACCGAAAGTAACATCTTTTTTGTGTCTCCTGTGCTTGCTAAAGATGCACTAGATTCCCCTGGAGAACGCTATTTTCTCTTTTTCATTGCTAACGCGCAATTTTCCTTCTCAGGAGGGTGAAGAGAACACCAGTTCGCTCCGAGAACAAAATGATGAACATAAAAGACAGTTTCAATCTGAAAAGCAGTCGAGGGTAAGGAATAAGTTCTAAATAGCAATCTCCTCGTCGTGTAATACCTGTGCACCTTTGATTTCTCTCTTATCATCAAGAATCTGGTATTGAATGGATTCTGCAATCCTTCTTTAGTTGAATTTGATTCTAAATGCAATCTAACAATGAGCTCTGCTAACCATGTAAATCAGATGGTCCCGGAAGAAGCAAAGGAAACGGACATAAATGCTTCACATCATTCAATGGAAGATTTACCGCATAATGCTTCACATGTCACGGAACTAGAAGCTCATTCTCCAAACACCGAAACATCTTCTTATCCCCAAGACACTGATAGTTTGCATAATCCCAGAGCAGAGGCCGAGAGATTAAAGGTGATGGCGATACTAACTATTATATTCAGATATCCCTCCACTCGTAGATTTGCGATTGGCATCAGTTAAGTGGTTGATCTAAACAACTTTTATAAGAGACTTGCTTCTCGATCAAGAATAAGCTAGTCTTTTGGTGTCAAGATAGAATAACCAGCGGAATGATTCAAAACGATAAATATAGTTAAGAAACATTGCTGTTTAAAATGAAAGAAGAACCAAGGGGATAGCTGTTGAAAGCTAGCATATTATTAATTGAGTATATACCTCAAACGAGCCTAGTAATCTCGATTCTTTTCTGTTCATAGCTTATAATTCATTCATGCTTGTTCATCTATTAATTTGCTAATAAATTTTCTCACCTTCTCTTTAATTTATCTAATGCAAAGGCTAATAAATGAGTTGCACAGGCCCTAGTAAGGACAGAAAAGCAAAGAGCTGATAATGCTGAAAGAAGATATGCTGAAGCACTGGAATTAAGTGAGAAAAGACGAAAGAAATTAGAAGAAACCGAAAGAAGAGTTTATCAACTTCAGGCCTCTTTGAACAGGTAGAAGCTGTGCGAAAGATTTGAAATTACTTGTATCATGTTCCAGTTTAGATCTGGACGCAAATTATAGATTTGAACACTGCATCTGTGAATATATATATATACATTGAAGTAACATGTTCACAATAGACAAGTGTACTTCATGTATGACTAATACTATATCTGGTCTAGTGTGTCCCAGGATGTTGTATTCCATGTCAGACCAATTTGCCGAGCTAAAGACAATCCTGAATATGTCATCAAGCTCGACTTCTTCTAGATTTATTGCTCCGAGGGTGCGGATTGATCCTCCTTCTGATGACTCGGATGCCTCATCCAGTGATTCTGATTTCACTTTTCCAGCTCCAGTTAAAATTCCAGCCTCAAACAAATCATCTTCTCGCAATTCTAATGCCTTTCAACTTATGGTTCAGGATATTTCAACAACAGAAAATTCAGGTTAGCTGGCTTCGAACTGTATCTGCAATTATGACTCCTCTGGAACATACCACATCAAAGTGAGCTTGTTAGCTACTTGATTGGAACTGTCTCACTGAGGAAGATGTGTTCTTGAAATTTTAAACTTCTAGGAAATTTTCACGAGTCCATGATATTGTAGTTCCCGCACTCAAATAATCAAGATTGTAATATTTCTACTTTTTTGAGGATTTGTTTTGATAGATGATAACTTTCTTTCTTTTGAATATTGCTTCTTTTTTAATTTTTGGTCTTGCCGATTGCATTATGCAGGTTCTGAGAAGTGGGATAGTGATAAAGGAGCATTTGATGACTACTTCTGATGCAACTTCTTGTAGTAACTTGACCTCCTAATGTAGAGCATTTAACATAACTAGAAACGGACCTGTTAGGCTTATCCAGTAGACACCAACAATCAGTCATTAGACACGAGAGCATGCATGGCAAGATTTTCTCCCAGAATTGGTCAGGCCAATTATTAGTAAAGCTTTACCTCAATGAAATGTAAATTTAATGTTAGTTTCACTAACGTAGGGAGTAACTAGGAATTTCTACAACGAGTACTGAAAGGGCAAGAAGAAAGCTATCTTATACAGAGTTTTAGCAACATACACTAATACTAAATTTTCGTTTTGCTTTGTTTTTTCATGTCTGTTGTTGAACAACTTCGACACTACGTGATTTCTCATTTAATGACCCATGTATTTCATGAAATTCGGGAGATCTTTGATCGAGTGAGATGGCAAAAATAGCATGCAATCCACTTCTTGAGCCATTACTTGTCAGCGAATTAAACATATCGAGTGAGATGGCAAAAATTGCATGCAATCCACTTCTTGAGCCATTACTTGTCAGCGAATTAAACATTCTTTAATTAAGCCAAATGTCCTAAAGACAGTTCTATAATTTATTAATTTAACGAGTAAATAGGTAATTTATTTGGTACAAAACTTGTTTGAGAAGTATCTAAACAACTCTTTCCAGTTGAAAAAGCTATGCTAATGAAAGATGAGTCGATACTGTTTAAGTTCTTGTAGAATTCAAATATATGTGAGATAATAAAACAAGGACCGTGGCACATAGGTGACCAGCCCTTGTTCTTAAGACAATAGAAATTGGGGTTGCGTTTGGATAGGGACTCAATAGAGGTGATGCCACTATGAGTCCAATTTCATGGTCTTCCGATGGAGTATTGGACAGTGGAGGGGCTAAGTCATTTGGCTAATGTATTAGGCAAACCTATCTGCATGGATTCTCAAACGACAACAATGGATAGAATAGGTTATGCCAAGATTTGTATTGAAGTGCCAAAAGATGTACTTCTGCCTGAATCCTTGCCAATTATGCGACTTGAAGAGTCAGGGGAGATGGTTAAAGATGTCATATCCTTAACATATCCTTGGAAGCCAAGTATGGTAGATAAAAAGTGGGTAGCTACTAGTCGTATAGTCCAGTCTGGTTAGCATACGGACCTAGTGAATGAAGTGAAAAGTACTGAGGATCAAGAGGCTTATAGACTAGGAGATGAATAGGGAGAAGAAGGGGAGTGAGGTCAATGTGGTTAAGCCATTGAGTGTAGTTATAAATGGTAAGATTAAGGGGAGTAAAGCTATTGTAGGGAAGGTAATAGTGATTGGGATGCCTCTGGAAATGTCCATGCAAATTGAAAAGGAGTTGAAAAATCAAGCAGAGTAGTTAAAACACGAGATGAGAAGGAAATTTATAGCGCCCCCTTACTTCAAGATACGCACCGGGACGCCCGCAGGTCATTCCGGCATATAGCCTAGGATAAAGGCACACTACGCTCGCTTTCTACCCTCACTTCACATGGCATCGTTTCATTAATCACTTATAACGCATCAATATAAAATCACAATATTTTAAAAACTGACTTTTTCCTCATTTCATTGCATAAAACCCAAATGGCTACAATGTGTCTTTCAACAATTTCTATATGGACACCATCAAAACCTAATACAAAAGTATTATGCGAAAGAGGAAAAGATACAAAATCTATCTAGTCTGTCCCAAAAATTTCAACTAACTGACCTTTGAGCCATGATTTCTCTTGTCAATTGACAATCTTCACGGCAGTAGAGTCCCTCAGTAGCTAGAGTCGTCTCTCGGTCCTGAAAAGACAACGTTGCAATTTTGATGAGTTTTGCGAACTCAATAAGGTAACCATCATCGATGGTTTACTCAATTCATGCAGCACATCATTTCACATAACATATAATCATATTGTTGCATATTTGATCACATTTCACAATTTCAATTAAGCATAGGCAAATTATGCATTTCAATCACTCAAACATACATAACCAAATGCATATGCAATGATCGTGGGACTCTTTTCCAAATGTTACGTTGTTGTGACTGAGTGCCTGAACTGTCCCATATTCATTTTAGATACTGGGCTCATTAATAACTGTCCCTTATCCGATGAGAATACAGGGCTCATTACACGTTGGGCCAGAGTGTTGGGACCCGATCTAGGAATCGGATCCCAACCGGAAAAGAACAAAAAACATAAACGAAAAGTGAAGCAAAATGTCGAACAATCAAATCGGATCAAAAGGCGAACAAAAGCATATCCGAAAATCGGTCTAAATTTTTTTTTCTTTTTTTCATCAATCAAACACCACTACTTCCCAATGGGATTTTCATCAATCCCTCAATTCATATACAAAGAGCACTTCAATACTTCAGATCAATCATTACAATCCTCGG
>JANVCQ010000004.1:16603556-16614756 GCA_025531925.1 Erythroxylum plowmanianum
TGTATTTTAATTGTTATAGAGGCGCATTTGGAACGTCAACCCACAGACGTTGCCGAGACTTCCAGGCATTAGCTTCGAAAGCTATTGGATAGGTGAGTGACCTAGACAATTCTCTCAATTATTAATTGCTTATAATTTTGCGGTGAATAATGGTGGATTTTGATTTGTGTCTGATTGTGGATTCTGGACAGAAGGACCGATGACTGAGTACTGTGGAGCTATGACATAGAAATGCTACTTGTATGTGAATTTGGGACCTAAGTGTTTTAATGTGATTAATTGTGATCCTGTTTTTAATGTGATTAATTGTGATATATGCATACGTGCATAATTGTGACATATGCATTTCATTCATGAATGCATGATCAGATAATGACATTTGTGATCGGAGCAGCCACCGAGAGCTAAAAGCTCAACGATTATATTCGGGCCTCGAGCCCCACAGTGATTCAAGCCTCAAGCTTAACGATTAATGTGCCCATAGTGGGACAGTTCAGGCATTCGGTCACAACACTGTAATAACTTGGAAAAGTGTCGCATGCGCATTTCATATGCATTTGGTTTAATCTTTTTGATTGAGTGAAAGGCAAAATGCCTTATACTTATGTGAAAATATAAGTGTTAATTATGGGACCATGTGATACTTCTGATTGATGTGAAATTATGAGATACCTGTGATATGCTTGATTGTTGCATGAATTGAGTGAACCATCGATGATGGTTACCTCACCGAGTTCGCAAAGTCACCCAAAATTGCAACATATTTTTCAGGACCGAGAGTAGACTCTTAGCTCCAGAGGGACTTTTTTAGCTGTGTAGATCGTGTTGGCGAGAGAAGTCATGGCTTACAGGTCGGTCAGCTGGGACTTTTGGGATGACCTAGATAGATCTGATGTATTTTTTCTCTTTCATGTAGCATTTGTACTAGGGTTTTGGAGTGTTGTACATACAGTGAAAACTGACAAATGTGTAAACCTTTGGTTTTTATGAAATGAAATGAGGAAAAAAAAAATTATGGTTTCAAAAAGTCTGTCATTTTATAGTGATGTTTTATTATGATGCCATGTGAAGTGAAATAGTGATTGTTCATAGCTCTCCCTTATCGTAGGATATGTACCGGAATGACCTGCGGGCATCCCGGTGTGTACCCTGCGATAAGGGGGCACTACACACAAGTCATTCCAGCTCATAGCCTAGGATAAAGGCACGCTACGCTCGCTCTCTACCCTCCCTTCACATGGCATCATTTCATTAATCACTTATAACGCATCAATAGAAAATCACAATATTTTAAAAACTAATTTTTTCCTCATTTCATTGCATAAAATCCAAATGTCTACAATGTGTCTTTCAATAATTTCTATATGGACACCGTCAAAACCTAATACAAAAATACTATATGAAAGAGGAAAAGATACAAAATCTATCTAGTCTGTCTCAAAAATTCCAGCTGATCGACTTTTGAGTCATGACTTCTCTTGCCAATTCACAATCTACACGGCAGTAGAGCCCCTCAGCAACTAGAGTCGTCTCTCAGTCCTGAAAAGATAACGTTGCAATTTTAATGAGTTTTGCGAACTCAATGAGATAACCATCATTGATGGTTCACTCAATTCATGCAGCACATCATTTCATATAACGTATAATCACATTGTTGCATATTTGATCACATTTCACAATTTCACTTAAGCATAGGCAAATTATGCATTTCAATCACTCAAACATACATAACCAAATGCATATGCAATGATTGTGGGACCCTTTTTCAATTGTTACATTGTTGTGATTGAGTGACTGAACTGTCTCGTATCTATTTTAGATACCAGACTCATTAACAACTGTCCCTTATCTGATCAGGATACGGGGCTCATTACACGTTGAGCCAGAGGCTTTGAAACACTTGTGAGCTTGAGGCTCATTTTTATTTATTGAGCTTAAAGCTCTAATCATTGGCTACTCTAGTCACAACTTCCATTATCTGATTATTCATTCATGAATGGAATGCATTTAACACAATCAATCACAGTGTAAAGCACATAGGTGTCCACATTCACATTCAAGTTGCACTTCAATATCTCATTCACATTACACAATCATCGGACCTTTTGTCCAGAATCCACAATCAAATCTCATTCACTAAGTATTCAAAACATAATTATAAGTAAATAATAATTGAGAGAAACCATCTAGGTTACTCACCAAATGCTCCCGAAGCTAGTGCCTAGAAGTTCCTGCAACGTCTGTGGGTTAATGTTCCAGTTGCTCCTCTATAAGAAATAACACACACATATATCATAATTTTTACAATCATAGGTGTTTAATAATGCACATAAATGAAATGAAATATGTACAATGCATGTTCATGACAATCCCGGGTATTTATCCCTCAATTCTATCGCAAAATCATTATCATAACAAAACTCATCTTTTTTGTCCAAGTCACACTTTCGGGTTTACTATTCACATTAAATCAAAAAGTGAAGCTGAAGTAATTTGGTCACATTATCTTTAAGAAAAGTGTTCTTCTATGTCTTATGATTCCATTGACACCAAAATCACTCAATTTGGTTCAGTAAATAGGAAGATATACCTCAAACATTTTCAGACTATTCTTAATCAAAAACAGTTTACTATATACAACTTCCATCTAGAAATTGAACACCTTAGAAACTGAATCAAGATTAAACTTCTTCATTAGATTTGTAGACCTATTTCTCTAGTTTACACCAAATTAAAAATAACCTCAATTGGAATGCTACAGATCAAAATATCATCAAAATACTGAGGTATATTCAGTAGAATAACACCAGTTCATACTATTTAGGATTACCCTCACTATACCCATTCTATTTTTCACTTAATATTTCTCAATTCATTTCAGAGGGCTATGATTCTTGAGTAGAGATGTAGATCAATGTGTTACGTATTCAATGGTTCAAGAATCAGATCATTTGGATGTCTAGAGAAGAAGTTATGACCAAAAGACTCCAACCTGTTTTTGTACTCAATCGTCTTATTTCCATCGTCTTACTTTTATCGTCTTACTTCTATCGTCTTATTTTTATCGTCTTACTTCTATTGTCTCATTTCTTCTGTCTCATTTTCTTCCATCTCATTTCTTCCATCTCATTTCTTCAGTCTCATTTTCTTCCGTCTCATTTTCTTCCGCCTCATTTCTTCCGTCTCATTTCCTCCATCTCATTTTCTTCCGTCTCATTTCTTCCCCAGAACATTTCCACTTATAAGGATCATAACTTTTGACTCCGCTATTCAAAATTTTCAAGATATATACCGTTGGAAAGATAAAAGAAAGATCTACAACTTTATAGAAGATAGCTTGGTTAAAATCTCTTTATATCAATCCCAAATTTGGCTCTAAAGTTTGAAGATGAATTTTCCATTCACACACCGACGTACTAGACCAACTTCATAACTTCATGAAATTTTGAGACTTTTAGAGACAAAACTAAAATTTGATGTCTTCATAAAAAATGTAGCCATATATCTCTAGTTTTATCCAAATCAAGAATCTTCTCGTTTGGGCAACTAGATGAAACGTTGTGGCTAACAGACTGAAGCACATTCAGTGAACATTTTCCAGATTTTCAACCTTTCAGTATTTTACAACACCCAATCGCTCATGATCGTTCAAAACACTAAATTAACACTATAACCAGATTTTTCATCCCCCAACAACACCGTATTTATGAACAAACACATAAAATGTCATTTTCCATGCAAATGATAGTAACTTATCAACTTTATTTCACAAATCCCCAACTTTAAAGAATTTCTTTACCACTTACCTGCTGAAAACTCCAAAATCTTCAAGCCCTAAACTCCACACGTTATGCGTACTCCACTGAGTACAATGACCAGCTTCTGATTTTTTTTTAGGATAAAGGATACAAATGGCAAAGTGGGTTTGGTGAAGGAAAGGAAAAGCATAGAAGTCTCTTAGAAGGTATTTGATGGAAAACTCTGTGTATGGGAAGAAAAATTTGAAGAAGATCATAATGAAGGAGGAACTTAGACAAGACTTAGCCTGTCACCTCTCCAAGAATAGTAACCTACTTCTAGCAAGAGTACAAAAGTCTAAGTGACACTTGTCACTTTCCCACTACCCAAACTCTAACTTAGTTTCTTTTGAAACTAACTCCCTTGATTTTCATCTTTACAATCCAACTATCTCCAAATCTTCTTTCAATTTCTTTTTCCTATTTTCTACAATTCCTAAAATTTTTTTCCTAACTTCCCCAAAATTCACAAATACCATACCCCCACTAATCACTAATATTTCCCATGTCAAACATTCATAATTCTCAAAAATTCACAAATCAATCCAATTATACCCAGAATTATTCATGAATGCATGTACAATTATTTTCATATGCAGATAAATTTACTATTCATGTATAAGTGTATGGCATATTATGCATGAACATAAAGAAGCATTTTTAAGCCTCTCATTAATCACTCACATTTACCATCCTAACCCTCCCATAAGTAATGGGATGTTACAAAATTAATAGTGGCTATGAGGATACTGGGGATTCCTTATGTCCCCATATAACTAGAACTTATGCTAAGGTAATAGCAAAAGAGTTGCCATTATCTAGTAGAAAAGTTGAAGGATTGTTTGAAAAACCGAAGAAGATGGATAGGGAGGCTAATGAAGACACAGAACCTAGTACTAGTATTGGGAAAGAAGCAGGTTCAGACAAGGAAATGGGGGGGACAAATCAGGTTTCGGTGGGACTTGCTAAAAGAAGTATGGGAAGGACGAAAGTTAAGAAAAAAAAGAACAAAGGGGTGATGTCCCCTGCATGTCTTTTTTAAGTTGCTCTTAATATGTCATTTTTAATTTGGAACACGAGGGGTCTTAATGACCCCCTTAAGAAGTTAATGATAAAACAATTAGTTGAGGACAAAATACTTGTTTTGTTAGGACTTCTCAAAATAAAAATAAAATTCAATGCCGATCGAAAGGGATTACCTTTTTTGGGGACTAAATGGAGTTTCATTTCAAATCACATTCATCATTATAATGATCAAATATTATGCTGGTATAATTCAGATAAAGTAGAGGTTTGAGTGCTCAAGATGGGGGATCAATTAATGCATTTACAGTGTGGGTTAATTGGGAAGTTTTAGTTTCTGGTCACAGTAATATATGCGTCAAATTTTTCTTTCCAACGAGCTAACTTATGGAAGGAGCTATTGGAGTTAGATGCAAGGATGCAAGGGGCGTGGATAGTGGTAGGAGATTTTAATTATTGTCATAATTCTACTGAAGTAGAGGGAGGTGTGTGACTTCATAGAGATGTAGGAGTTGAACTCAATCAGCTATTTCAATGCACTGATCTAGTGGATCTTAGAGGAATTGGAAGATAGTTCACTTGGGAAAACAAAAAAAATGGAATATGTTTATCAAGAAGAAACTTGACTGAGCATTGGTAAACCAACAATGGCTAAGCTCTTTCCACTTGCTTCAGTTGTATTTGGAGAACCAAAATTTTCTAATCATGCATCCATTCTCATTCAATAGCTGTGTGATGGATATAGGATCAGGGCACCATTTAGATCTTTTAATGGATTACTTCAGGTAGAGGTTATGGAGGTGATTTCGTAGGTTTGGAGGACTGAGGTAAAACGGTATAAATCTTTTCAATTGATGTAGAAATTAAAGATTGCCAAACGAGTGATCAAAGAGTTTAGTAAGCATAGAACTCGAAATATTTAGGATATGTGTGCCAACCTGGGTGAGATACAAAAGCAATGTTATAGGAACTGCCTTAATGATATCTTAAGAATGATTCAGGTTGATCGGATGAAAAAAAATATTAGGAAGCTTTGAAGTCGCATGATTCAATCCTTAAACAAAAGGCGAGACAAACTTGGCTTAAGGAGGGTGATGTCAATACTAAGTTTTTTTAGGCGGTTATTCTAGCTAGGCGAAATACCAATGCCATTTCTAAATTGATGAATGAAGGGGGTAATGTGTTGCTTAGTCAACAAGTAATTATTGAACACATCAAGGAATTTTTGTTCAAACTCATGGGAAATATCGAAAGTGTAGGGAATGGTTTTGGGGTTAAGGATGTTTTGGAGTTCTCTTCAAGTCAAGATAGACTGGAAATGTTAAATGCTCCTTTTTCAACTTAACAAGTGAAGGAGGCCTTGTTTAGGTTAAACGGTTCAAAAGCTCCCATTCCTGATGGATACTCGGTTAGATTTTTTCAACAAACTTGGAATATCACAAGACAAGTCTTAACAGAAGTGGTGCTAGAGTTTTTTTCCATCTGGTAAGTTACTAAAGGAGATCAATCATACTTACTTATATTTGATTCCTAAGAAGGAGCGAACAGAAAGGATTATGGACTATCATCCAATTTCATGCTACAGAATAGTGTATAAAATAGTAGCTTCTCTTTTAACTGAATGTTTAAAGGGTGTATTGGCTGAAGTGATAAGCAAAGCCCAAGGGGCTTTTCTCCCTTCAAGAAGTATTGGGGATAACATATTGATATTGCAAGAATTGTTGGGAGAATATCATACAGGCAAAAAGATTAACAGTTGTGATTTAAAGATTGATCTTTATAAAGCTTATGATACAATTAGATGGGGATATCTAAAGGATTGCTTGGAAGGGATTGGTATGCATACACAGTTTTGTAATTGGATATTACAATGTATTCAAACTACTTCCATGAGTGTGTTAATAGATGGGATTCCTACGAAACCATTTATGATTACTAGAGGGATTAGGCAAGGGGACCCTCTCTCCCCTTACTTATTCACTGTGGCAATAGAGGGACTTTCAAGACTATTGACTAAAATGGTGGAGTGTAATGGGCTATAACAGTGTCATTATAAATGTAGGGAACTGAAATTGTCACACTTACTAAATGACGATGATGTGATATTATTGTGTAGGGCTGCATCACATATGCTATTGACGATGATGAACTTTATGAACAATTTTTTTTAGCTGGTCGGGGATGAAGATGAATGTACAAAATAGTGGAATTTTTGTGTCTTCATATGTTTGTAATACGGAGTGGATTAGTAGATTAGTGGGATTGCGTCTCCAAGAAACACCATTTAGGTATTTGGGAGTACCGATCACTTCGGGTAAGCCTAAATTTTCTAATTTCTTACCATTGTTGGAAATATTGGAAGGTCGAATCAATGCTTGGCAAAATCGTTTCCTATCACTTGCTGCTAGAGTTACTCTTATTGTTTCAATGTTGAACAACATACATGTACATTGGGCTGCTCATGTGGTAATTCGAAAGAGAGTAATAAAGGAAATTGAGAGGATATTGAAATCCTTCTTATGGACTGGTAAGTATGACAATTGCAAGGGAGCCAAAGTCAAATGGAGTGACATTGTAGTGCCAAACAAACAAGGGGGTTTGGGCATTATTTTGATCACACAAATGCAAAGGGTATTAGTTATGAAGAGAATATGGAGATTATTTGTGGATAAAGAAGTATTGTGGATCAAGTGGGTGCAAATTTATCGCCTTAATGGCCAAAGCTTTTGACGAATTCAATCGAGGTATGAACATTCTTCTAAAAGTTTGTTGCAGCTATGAGACATGATTTATCTTCTTATTAAAAGTAGGGTTGGGAATGGAGAGGATACATGTTTCTAGTTTGACAACTGGAATGAATTCAACCCATTATGGTTGCGGAAAAATTTAATAGTTTTTAGAAACCGTATCTCTAAGGAAGCTACGGTGGCATGGATGGTTCGGGAGAGGGCACGGTTGAATAGATGCAGATTGGCCACTTACTTGATCATTATATGAATGGTGTGCAGCTTCAAAATTAGATGGATAAGCTAATTTGGGCAGCTAATCAAGGTGGGAAATTTACGACCAAATCGGCACACGATATAAGGAGAGAGCTATATAAAGAGGTACCATGGGCCAATTTGGTATGGAAACAGGTATTAAGTCCCAAATCTGTTTTTTTCTTATGGTTGGCTATTAAAAATAGATTGAGAACGAAGGACCAATGGTTTGATAGCTATGACCCCCTTTATGTATTGTGTAAACATGTCAAAGTGGTGTGAAGCATAATTTTGCATACGATAGGGATACCAAATTTCTCTTATGATGAGAATGAGGTGTTGAATGATGTTATCCAGTATTCCAAACCTAGGAGGCGAGATGGTCTCATCATCCGGACCTCGTTATAGATGGTGATATATCACTTATGGAGGCAGAAGAATAGACGCTTATTTAACAAAGTGGAACAACAAAGTATGTGCTCGCTGTCATTATAGTTAACTTAATTAGAGAGTGAATCATAGCGAATGGGAAGCAAGACACCATTAGATAGGAACTCAGAATGATCTAGTTTATTTAACTGATTTATGTCGATATGGGCGGAATGTTTTTAGTAGTATAGTAGTGGTTGTAATTTTGTAATTATCCTTGTAATAGAATTGTATATTATAGTTTCCAGCTTTGGTAATATATTTCTTTAAATTTTCAAAAAAATATGTTTCCAGTATTTGCATGTTTATCGTGCAGACTTGTCCTACCAACTCTACAAAGTGATTTTCATATATCATGTATGCTTATTAATTATATCATTGTCGTAACAACTTACGTAAAATATATATCTCTCTTACTCACATACTTATACCTTAGTTCTATTTATTTGTCTTTTCTAGTTTACTTCCCTTATTATATTAGCTTTTTATTTTTTGTTTTATTGTTGGATAGTTTGAGTTAGTAAATGATGGAGTTTCAGCTAGGACTAATTTCAACTCTTTATTGCGTAAGTCGCATTAAGAATTTAGAATTATATAACTGTGCAATGTCAAAATTTAATATAAAATTATGATAACTATATATTTCTTCTCCCTAAAAACCAATGTTTTAAAAAATGGACTGGATATTGAACTGGTCAGGGGAAATATTTAAGGTTTAAAGGTTCAACCAGTATTAAACTACTATAAATCTAGTATATAATAAATAAAATAAAAGTTATAAGAATAAGTGATAATAAAATATTTCATTAAAATAAAAATACACCAATGTCTATTATTATATAATAAACTAATAATAAATTAACTTATCGTAAACAAAATTACTTATCTATACTAAATTAATAATTAATAACCTTTTTAATGTCATTCTTTAAATATACTTTCTAAAATTTTAAACATCAATTCTTAACACATTCATAAACTATCCTAAACAAAATTACCTCTCTCACTAAATTACTAAATAATAATTTTTTAGTGCCACTCATTATATATACTTCTTTAAAGTTTAAATATCACTCTTTAACATATTCTGAAATTATCTTAAATAAAATTACTTACCTATATTAAATTATTAATTAATAATTTTTTCTTGTGCTTCTTTAAATATACTTCTTTAAAGTTTAAATAAACTTCTATTTTGATTTGATTTTGATCAACAAATAGTAATATTTTTAATATCATAAAAATTAAAAATTACTTCTTCGTCTTATTTTAAAATTTTACTTTTTATTTAAATTCTAATATACTCTCTTCATAATATAGTAGTTTATAAAACTAGAAAATTAAAACTTAATCAAAATAAAATTCATCAATAACATTAATTATGCAATGTTATTCTTTTTATTTACAATTTTGTAATTGAAAAAACTGTAGAGGGTAGTAGTTTCGAACTCTTCGATTTGACTGCAATTACTTGTAAGGTTCTGCTACAGTTACTTGTAACTGTGTCTATCAGTTACTAGATATAAAGTAACTGTATCATCAATTGTTAATTTTTCTGTACTAAACGAAAATAAAAAATAAATAAAAAACAGATCAACGCTGAAATTTGGTAACGCAATTCGGCACACCTTACCTATGTCTGCGGGGCCCTTACCCAACTGAATACTTTCGCCAAAGTACAATAAATTTATCCAAGGCTTTATTGAGCCGATACCACTC
Organism: Erythroxylum plowmanianum; assembly: GCA_025531925.1. NCBI lineage: Eukaryota > Viridiplantae > Streptophyta > Magnoliopsida > Malpighiales > Erythroxylaceae > Erythroxylum > Erythroxylum plowmanianum. The sequence goes on from JANVCQ010000004.1 coordinate 16,613,506, forward strand.
CACCTTTGACACCATTTCTCAACCTTAATTCTCGTGAAAGAATCTCACACCCAATAGTATGACCGCCTTGTGCTAACTTCAATAGAGGATTTTCTCAATCAATCTTTTAACGAAAAAATAGTAAACGAATAACTCAAGTGATTAGAATAATAATAAAATCTAAATACACTTGAGATAGGAAGGAACGATTTCCTGATAAATTCAACTCCTTCTAAGACAGCTCGAAAAGTCGTTCACCACGTAAATTGTTTTAGTTAGCTGTTGAGATTTTGTGCCTAACTTTCAGTCGTGAATCTTCAAAGGGAGCCATTCAAGCCAGACTTCATTAAACCGAAAGGCAGCACCAAAATGACACATACACTAGAAAGATGAATCAATTACCTTGAAAACACCATTAGGAATTTGAGGTTGAAGAGTTAGAAATATGGATAGGTGATTCACACAGTGTCAAAAGCAAAATAACAGCTGCACCAAAATCTCCATCGACAGCTCAACCAACAAGCACTCTCAAGGCAATAGACATTTCAGCCCCCTTTGGTCACGAGATGCTTAAATAGTCTTTATAAGATGGACTTCTTCTAATAACCAATCAGCTATAAATCCAAATACACTATCTTAAGGAATGCTTTCACGGAGGAAAGATGTTGAAGCATAAAACGAAATTCCCAAACTAATTCATACAAAGATGAAATCAAAACACAATTGAATTCCCATTCGTGCAATCGATAACTGGACAAAAGATTAACATCACGTTGGTCCTCCAACCAATAAAAAGTCACCCACACACCTTCTATTGTTCACAAAATTTGATCAATGCATAGTCACAGCAAAACTTCCAACCATACAACCAAACTTCACACACATGTGATGTACCACACCCCCTGTAGCGCCTCCTTACTGTAGGGTATACACCGGGATACTCGAAGGTCATTACGATGCATATCCTATGATAAGGGAGAGCTACGATCGATCACTACATTCCCTTCATATGGCATGGTAACATAATTCACTTATAAAGCATCATAAGAAGATCACAATATTTTAAAACCAACTTTTTTTTTCCTCATTGCATTTCACCAAATCGAAGTCTACATTGACTTTCAACATTATCCATATGAACATCATCATAAACCTAATACAATAGTATTGCATGAATGAGGAAAGTACATCAAAGTTATCTAAACCACCCAAAAGAACCCCAGCTGATCGACCTTTGAGTCATGATCTCTCTCACCAATCACAATCTACCCG
>JANVCQ010000004.1:16619324-16631989 GCA_025531925.1 Erythroxylum plowmanianum
CTATGCAATCCCAATCTATCCCATCCTATGCCAATTTTACCATCTTACCCTTCCTGTAGGGGGTGGGATGTTACAAAGAATGTTATTGCCAATATTCTTACCCTCAATACAAGCAACCCAAGTTTTATGCTTCCTTATACTTAATAGAAAGAAGTCTTGAAATGACCTTGTAAGTGAGGTTAAAGCAACTAATAAGTCTAAAATCTCCTAAGGATGTAAGGTTATAGACCTTTGGAATGAGACATATGAATGTCTTATTAAACTCCTTTAATAAATGATCTTGGTCGAAGAACCTTAGGATAATATGTGCAACTGCATCCTTGATCAAATACCATGATTTCTAAAAGAAAACTTCGTTAAGGCCATCAAGACTAAGGGATTTGTTAGGATTAATGTTGAAAATAGCCTTTTCAATAACTTTAATGAAAGAAGGACTAGAGATGTTGCAATATCCTTTAATGATCTGTCCAGAATGATGGAGTTAAGGAGAGATGTTGACAAATCTAAATCATCTTTAGAACCTAGAGAGTTACTAAAATAATACAAGGCGATGACTTTTGTTCCATCTTCCAATTGTAGAGAAGTGGTTCTACTTTGATTTTTCCTAGCTTGAAAAAATTTGGGAAAAAAGTTATATTCCTGTCACTATCCTTTAGCCATTGAATTCTTGATCTTTGTTTCAGTAAAGAGTATTGAACCTCCATTGCCTTAGTATGAGTAACTATATCTTCTTTCTCCTTATTCTGACAAATTAAAATAAAAGGATCATTATATAACAACTATTGTATGCTTTAGAGCTTGTCAAAGGAGTCCTTCACTAAATCATAAATGCTTATATATCTAGTCAGCTTTAATAGCTTAAGTTTATATTTGATTCTTTCTAGCTTTTTATTACAAATGATTAGTAGTGAACCGTGGATATTCATCTTAAGGCCTCTTTTTATTACCACTTCAAACCATTAACACAAATTTAATAAGCTATTGAATTTGAATGGAAAATAAGGTTTAAAACCTAGTTCCAAGTATTTAATATAAATAGGCACGTGATCTAATAAGTACGGATTTCAAAAGATAGCCTTACAATTAGGGAAAGAAGAGAGCCAACATGAATTCACCATAGCCTTGACTAGTTTATTGCTTTGGAACTATTAATTTTTGTTGTTTGTTTCTCTAAGAAAATATATTACCTTCAAATTTCAACTTTATCAGCTTAATATTTGAACTACACTTAGCAAGCTTGTCTGATAAGTTTTTGATATAAACATTCCCTTCCACTTCTAATGGGCTTAGGAAACATTTGAATTCTCTTATTACCAACTAGAGAACATAAACATCTTGATAGATATCATGTGATGTATTCTACAAAATTGTTTTTTCGAATGCATGACTTGAGGTACAGATGAAAGAAAAATAGATAATTAGCCTGGAAAATAATAGAAACAACTTTAAATGAAATAATTGGTCAATGACAATTGAGCTCATAACTTTTAAGTATCATAGACTATCACAATTCTTTCGTAGTGATGATTTATATCATTTGAGAGAATGCAAAAATAATTCTTCAAGAAATATAGTTTTTCTAAACCTTTCTTATTAAGTTTGGTTTCCAAAACACCCAACAATATGGTTTCGTTAATTGAATATTATCTATAAATAATAAATATTCAAAGAGGTTATTAATGCCTTTAACATTCCATTATAGTAAATTAATTTTCTAAAAGACTTAGAGCTAGAGCCCCTAGTCTTTCTGCTTAAATTATGCTTAAATTCCTATCCTTCATCCATTTCAATCTCCTCGTAAGTGGATTTGTTTCCATTGGACTATATTTGCTCTAAAGATTTAAAGACTCAAGTATATATTGTTATCCTCTTTCTCTTGATTTATCTTTTGCTGTGATGGGAATTCCTTATATCTCGAAACCTACATTTGAGCATTTTCTTACTCATAACTCTTGTCTAACTCATCTTTAGACCATTTTGTTATACAATTGTTTTTGTTATAAAGTCCTCAAATATTTCTACATTTTCTTTCAATCTTATAATTAGGATTAATTGAGGGAGGGTTTGATTTAATTCCACTAATATGAAAATCCTATCGTAGCTTGTCCTTTTGAGTGTGGTTATGGCTTTCTTCATAGTTAAAGGTTTACTAATAAAACTCGCAATACAGCTCAGGCCTAGAGAAACTCTCTTGCTCTTAAGGTTTGAAGGAATAACAACTAAATCCCTCTATCATTATAATGTCAAGGCCTATTGTCAAGAACTTTTTCAGCTTAATTGTGAGTTGAATTTAAAGATAAAATTATCATCCTATGAAACAAGATCTTCTAATAAATTATTAGAATTATAGGTCCTATATGCCTAAGATTTGAGGGAGGATAAATAAGTATTTTCTCTAAGAAAAATTAGTCAAAGATGATTGTCACTTAGTAGCTCTAACCTATGGCATGTTCAAAGGAGGGGCCACCACAAACTGGCCTTCAATTAAACCTAGGGGAAATATTAGAGGGAGGTAGCACCAAATAGCATCATTTAGAACTTGACTCTATTTTCTTTTTAAAGAAGTCGTAGGTAAAGCATTCTCCCTTGGCGAGGAAGGGATATCACCATTGTTCTATGGTGAAGTAATGAGACTATAGAGTGGTTAAGAGACCTAGTCTAAAGAGAAGGGAAAGAAGTACAATCTTAAGGAGAGAAATGGATTAAGTATGGGATGGAGGAGTGAAGGTTTTTTAGGGAGTCTAGGGAGAAACTGGACCGGATCCAAGCGAGCCCAAATACAACTAAGACATCATATCTCAACCCAAAACCTTGAGGAAGTGAGTTATGAGTCCTATCATTCTATATAACTCACTTTATACTTATGCTTCTTTTCGATGTGGGATGACTCCACTTGTGAATTTCCATCATCTTGCTCTTACAAGTGGAACTATTCATATCAGACTAGCTCCCCCTTAACCCATAACTCATGTGAAGCCATTTGAGTCACTCAAACGTAAATCCATAAATCTCTATTAATCAAATTTTGCCAACCCAACTTTGATACCAATGAAGGGTGAGGGAACCTAGGGAGAAATTAGATCAGATCCAAGTGAGCCTATATATAATTAGGACATCATATCTCAACCTAGAACTTAAGGCAATGGGTTATGAGTCTTGTCATTGTATATAACTTATTTATCCTTATATCTCTTTCTAATGTGGGGTGACTCTACTTGTAAATTTCTAATAAGGACATTTCTAAAACTAGTTAAAGAAGAAAAGAGGGAAAAAGTTTTTAAGATACCATAGCTAAAAATGGTAATGATTGAATGTCAAAAAAAGAAGAAGAGATAATTCTAGATCTAAGAACCAAATCTATTTTGTTAAGACTCAAGGGGAAAACGGAGAAAAAGATTGAAACAAAGCAGGGGACAAAGGGAAAATCATAGATAGAACGACTGAAAAGAAAGAGAAAGTTCAAAAACAATACGAGGAAAAAGCACCGAGAAGAAAAGGGATGAGAGAAGGAAGCACAAAGTAGGCAAAGGAGAGTAGAGAAGGCATATTGAACGAGAAGAAAAAGAAAAGAATAATGAGATCGATAAGCAAAGGCTAGAGAAGGTAGAAACATTTGCAAACAATAAAATTTTCAAATGTTCTTCATAAAATATAAAATTAGTAAATTGAGTTGTCTAATTTTTCAAATGTTTAAACACTTAATTAAAAATTTAAAGAATTAGATACTAAAGAGAAAAGATAAAAAATTTAGTGATCAATATAAATTCGATTAGGTATTATTGTAATTTAAATCATAATAAAAAAAGTTTTATTATTTAAATTTAGAATTTGAAAAATCTACAGCTAATAGAATATAACTTAAACTCTCATTTTATTGGCTTTCCATTAAAGGCATTGAAGAAATTTTAGGTCAAATGTATCAATATTATAATTGATTTTACAGCTACTAAGGAGTAATTATGATACAAAAAACTAATAGGAAAATGCAAATGTAAGTTCCCACATAAGAGGCACTTAAGATGACATTAAAGATTTGAGGTCTAATGTTGATATGATTAGCATAAGTTAATTGAAAAAAGCAAGTATAAGGTTGTGCAAATTTATTTAGACATTGATAGGTATCCCAAGAGGCGTAAAGGCGATAAAGAAAAGAAGACAAACCAACAATGAATGATGATGTTTTAATGTTTAATAATGCTCTAAGGATGGATGAAATTTCCATTCCCAATAGAGACCAATTACATAGCTAACATCAATCTTCACTGATAGTTGAATAAAAAAAATTTTTTTAAAAAAATATTTTCTTTATATTTTATGCTAGTGATATTAATTATCAATTTTATAATTTTTTCCTTATAAATAAAAAGAAAAAATTAAATTAGACCTTTAACTTTAATGTCAAATACACATAAGTTTTTAAACATTTATTTTTGTTAATTTAATTAAAGTTTTTGAAATATTGTCTTAAGAATTTTATTTCACCAACATAATTAGTTTCTACTATATGCTCTATTATTGTGTTGTTAAATTGAGTACAACTAAAATTAAAGACGATTTCATATTTTTCTATAAAAAATTCCAAATAAACTTTGTACTTTAAGGTTAGGTCCACAAAGGTCTTCAAATATTATTTTTAGGAATTTGACCTTGAAATTTAAAATATTCTCTTCTGACCTTCATTTTTCACCCACATTTATAAACATTTCCAAAATAAGGATAAATGGTCTTCGTTTATGTATCTTAATTTTTTTTGAGAAAAAGGTAATAAATTTAGCTATTAAAGGCAATCAAATGTCTAAGAGCTACAAAGAGATGCATAAGACTTTACAAAAGGATATCTTAATGGAAGGTTCCAATATCAATCTTCTTCAAAGTGAAGAAAGTAAAAACTTATACATTCCATAGTCTTGTATAATAATCAGACTTCTGACGTATGAATTGGGATAAACTAATATAGCCCCTGATCTGCTAAAGAATTCTATCACTAAATTTTTATAAAGTTTGAATTTTGTTATTAAAAATACGAGCATTCCTCTCATCGCAAGTGGCTTTGAATACATAGCTAGGAAGCATCACTACTTAATTATGTTGTTAAGATGATTAATGGTGGTACATCTCCTTTTGATAGAATCACAATCACCTAAAGCTTGTTGAATATAACATTTGTGAATTAGATATTTAAATATTAAAGACAAACTGACATTGAAAAAATAAATGGTTATTGCTTTCTTCATCTCTCATACACAAAGGGCATATGTAAGGAATGTTAGGAAACTTTAGGTTGTCAATAGTTTACAATCTATCTTTTATGGCCAACCATAGTATAAAGGAAGCTTGAGGATGAAAATGTTTACACTAGAGAATTTGAGTTCAATATATCTAACTTAATTGATCTTGGAGAGACATCCTACAAGATTGATTTGTGAATTTCCCATTATTGGTATGTTTCCATACACCTCTATCCTCTCCAACACTCAAGAAAGTTTGTATGGTTTCTATAGTAATAAAACTTGGAATGAAATAATATCTAAAATCTATTTTTTAACCAAAGCTTAGTAATAGTTAGACTCTAATTAATGACGGGCTCAAGGATTTCCATTTCTTACAAGAGGTGTAAAAGTCCACACAAAAGCTAATTATCAAACCAAAAATAAGTTGATCTCCCATTTCCAATCAAATGAATAAACTCATTCTTCAGAGATTTCCTAATTTTTAGTGTTGCTTTCAAAAAGGGAGCAAAATAAGAATTAATCTCTAAATTCTAGATACTTTTATTCTTTATATGGAAGTTATGAATCCATTTGCACCATAGGGCTTGTTTGTCTATCATTATTCTACATAACCTTTTTGAAAGTATGAAAGCATTCATTACTTTGAGGGAAATGATCCCAAGCCCTCCTTTATCCTTATGCATGCAAGCCTCCTTCCATTACATCTTGCTCCTTTTGAAAGAAACTTCATTCCCACTCTAAAGAAACTTACTATAGATCATGTCAATTGCCTTAATGATCTGCCTAGGAAAGGCAATATGGGCAACCTAAAACATATCGATAAAGTTAAGAATAGAAGTGATTAGTTGAGCTCTTCCAGCTATAGAAAGAGAATTAGCACTCTAAGAAGATATTCTGCTATTGTTTCTTTATAAAAAAAACTATAAAATCTCTATAGGATAAATTAGAAGTGGAGATGGGAATGCCTAAGTAAAGCATAGGCAGCAACTGCACTTTGAAATATAATTCACAATTTATTCTCTTTCCATAGCATCCTTGGATAAATAAAAACCACTTTTAAAACAATCAATTTCCAGACCAGAGAGCCTATTAAAGATCTTTGGAGCTTTCAAAAGAGATAAAATAGAAGGTTGTTAACCTTGGAAAGAATAATTAGATCATCTATAAAACACAAGTTGATGATCTTCAGCTTGTTATGCCTAGAGTAAAATTTAAACTTTCCAATTCTCTCTATAAATCTTTTAAGAGTTTTGTTGACAACCTCCAATATAAGGGAAAAGAGATAAGGTGAGACAGGATCACTTTGGCAAATTCCTTTACAAGTTTTAAAAGATTTGCACGGCCGTCCATTCACCAAAATTTTAAAAGGAGTAGTTATATATTATGAAATCCATTAAAAAAAAACTTACAGGAATTTTAAAACTTGTAAAGTGTATAAGAAGAAATTTCAATATAAACTATCATAGCTTTCTTCAAATCAACTTTAAGAATGCAATTCTTGCTACTTCATCTTCTCGAAGAAGTTCTTACCAGTTCATGAAGCAGTAAGATGTTATCCCCCATAATGTTTCCAAGAATATAGGCCCTTTGTGAGAGATTATTGTATTTGTATAGGAATATTTTCAACCTTGAAGCCACAATATTTACAATAATCTTATACACAGTGTTCTAACATGCAATAGATCAAAAATCAAAGAAAGAGGACTATGTACCATTATTAGGAATGGGTGTTACAATAGTGCTATTGATCTCAGATTATAGATTCCTTTATTAAAGAATTCCAAGACTAAATCAATCACCATATGTCTAGTTAGACTATAAGACTTGTTGAAGAAATAAGGGTTGAATCCATCAAGACTAGGAGACTTATAGGGATTCATAGATTCTAAGGAGTTTTCAATCTCTTGAGCGATAATGAACCTGCATAAGGTTTTAGCTTGTTGTGGAGTAATACACTCTTACATGATTTCTTTCAAAAGTTAGCAAGTTGAGCTAGCATTAGTGGGAGCTTTCAAGATGTTTAAGAAGTATTCAAAGGCTCCATAGAGCAATAAGAATGGAGAGTTTAATTCTTAACTATTTAGATGCAAAGAGACAATTCTATTTTTGTTTTTCTTAGAAACCATGACTCTTTGTAAGAAACAAGTATTTTTGTCCCAAGATTTCATCCATTCTACCCTTGTCCTTTATTCCATGAGTGAGAAGTCATAGATGAGCTCTTTAGAGAGATGCTTCATAGTTAATCTCTCCTTGTGCTGAAGGATAACTGAGGAGTGGTCATTATATAGATCAAGTTGAATTTTGTCAAAAGCAATTCTACCAATATTAAGGAGATGGTGAGTATTGCCTATATTGGGTTGTAATAAAACCTTCAAATCCTTTTTAATAAGCCTAATTTTCTTGGCATAAATGAACTGTTTAGAGCCCCTAATGCTAGTATTCAACGAATTCAAGATCAGTCCTTGAAACCTGATAATCAGTTAGGAAGTTGTTGAATCTAAATGGGTATAAAGAACAAGTAGAAGCATGACGAGTCAAAATAGAATAGTGATCAAAGAGACTTTGATTTATGAAGGTAGAGAAGCTGTTTGGATAAGTAGGAAACCATAAATGATTTCCCAATTGAAACTATTTTCTTTTTTGTGAGATCCCACATCAGTTGGAGAGGGGAACGAAGTACACCTTATAAGGGTATGGATACCTTTCCCTTATAGACGCGTTTTCTATAGCCTAATGCACCGGATCCCATCAAAACTTTGAGATTAAATGTGTTTGGGCGAGATTAGTTCCAGGATGGGTGACCTCTAGGGAGGGCGCCTTAGGAAAAGAAAAATCCTGAGGGCTTGGCTGGGTTATGGCCCAAAGCAGACAATATCTGTAAGCGGGTAATCTAGGCTATTACAGAAGTGGTATCAAAGCCAGTTCTCGGGCTGGTTCGACCGACAGGAGTCCCTTACAGATGCTTTCTCCTGAGCGAGTGTGCAGGAGGAACAAAACCCGGGGGTGTGGGTGCTTGTGGTGGCACATGTTGTACTAAACCCCAAACCTCTCATTATTAATAGGATAATTCGGGTGGGGGTCTTTTCCCAAAGTTTACCTCTAAAGTGGTATCAGAGTCAGTACTCGAACCGTTATGCTAGCTAGGCTGGACCCCAAAGAGGGCTGGGCCCTAAGGGGGTAGAAAGTGTGAGATTCCACATCGGTTGGAGAGGGGAACGAAATATGTCTTATAAGGGTATGGATACCTCTCCCATATAGACGCGTTTTCTATGGCCTAATGCACCGAATTCCATCAAAACTTGGAGGTTAAAAATTCTTGGGCGAGAGTACTTCCAGGATGGGTGACCTCTTAGGAAGGCCTTGGGAAAAGCAAAACCGTGAGGGCTTGGTTGGGTCATCGCTCAAAGCGGACAATATCTGTAAGCGGGTGATCTGGGCTGTTATAGAAGTGGTATCAGAGCTAGTTCTCGGGCTAGTTAGACCGACAGGAGACTAGGCCTCCCTTACAGATGCGTTCTCCTGAGCGAGTGTGCGAGAGGAACAAAACCTTAAGGGCTTCGCTGGGTCAGGGCCCAAAATGGACAATATCAGTGAGCGAGTAATCTTTTTGTTTATTGCACCAAACGAAGTAGCTGCCTCCAAATGAAAAATTAGTAATCTGAATATCAGATTGGTATCATCCTAGATATGAAAAAGGGTTGGCAAACTAATAAGTCAGGGATGAGAGGAAGTATTTGAACTAATATGAGTTGATTCTATAGAAAGGTTCTTCGATAATCACTATTATGAGCATAGATAAAGGAGATTATGAAGAATCACCTAAATTCTTCATAAATACCTTAAGATGCATTAATTGATTAAAAGTGAATTTGATGGAGATATTGATAAGAGAGGTGTTATACACAACCAAAATTTTACCATGGGGGTGATGAGTGTGATTAAAGATTTGATTCCAGTTTCTTGGTAGAATCTTAAGAAGGTTGCGATTAGGCTCTTTCAATTGAGTTTCAAAAATCCTTACAATTACTGCTTTATTGTGAGTTATCAAAATCCTAACCAAAATCTTTTTTTGAGGCGCATTATCCCCAATAATGTTCCATATTAGTATCGTCATAATTTTAACTCCACGGATGGAGATTTTTTCTTTCTTTTTGATCCCCTCCTAATGACAAGTTCAAGTTCATATTTAGATAACTCATTAATCTGTGGGTCTACTTATAGTTATAATATCCAAACTAGTTTTCTCTTCTTCAAGAAGATCATGTACGGCATTTGGAAACTTGCTAATATTAATTTTTACTACTTCTTTATGTTAATTACTCATCTCACTGACAGATATTGAAGGTGGAACTTGGATTTCATTAGTTATGTTTAGCCTTATTACTTCCTAATAGTATCCAGTTTTGAAGATTTTGCTATTTGGTTTACAAATCTTTGTAGTTATAAATTGTGGTTTATAGGCATATTAAACCTTTATTTGATCTTCAAAAGGCTCCAAGTTCTCCTCTAATCAAATTATAGGAATTCTTTCATAAAGACTAGTCATGGATATGACAAGTATACAAATTCCAAAAAAATTGAATCCTCTTCACATCAATTGTTGCTTAATCCATACATATAGGCTTACCTATAAAACTTGGAATATGAATGAGACCAGTAGTGGTCCAGTACCCAAGGGCAACTTCATATATGAAAATCTATACGAATATGTAATCCTATTTAATGTCATCCATTTTCATTCCAAGCCTTTAAATCTATAGTAGTAGATGTTTCTTATTAATACTCCATGAACCTACTTGCAACAGCTTCTTTGTGTCATCTGGATTTGAAATATGAACAAAAGCATGTTATTAATATTTATTAGCACATCCTGAAGTCTATGAACCTTTCAGTTATTTATGGCCCAATATTTCATCATTAGGAAAGTCATTCTCTTATCGAGGAAGAATCCAAGTAGAGTAGAATTCCATTTGGTAAGACCTAGCTCGAGAACTTACAAAAGAGTAAAAACAATTCTACTATCCAAGTATTCATTTGGAGGGCAGAAGTTAAGCTTTAGCTCAGGTATAGACTCACCTGCAACTTAAACCAAAGGTAGGAAACCAATATCAACTATAAAAGGAGGGTAATGAATGATGGACAAAGCTTAAGGAGAGGGTTAAGAAGAAATATAAGTCGTCATCATCATCATCATCTCACTTAAGAAAAAATATAAGTGAGATTATAAAAAAGTAGAGTGACAAGAACATCAATCCTGAAGTAAACAACGTGAAGAGATAGAGAATGAATAGGAGTGAGGGTGTAGTAGAAAGGTAAAATAGAAAGAGAATTATATAGATAAACGAAGCATAAAGGAGTAAGAGAAGGCTAGGAAAGCAGGAATCAACAGACAAGGAAATATGAGATCACAAAGGGAGCTATAGAGCTCGAGTGTGCAAGGTGAATAATGGTTTCAATAGAGTGAACATAAGAAGAATTGAGAGCATAGTGTATTAGAGACCCTCAAAATATTTAGAAGTTGATTTTATTTTTTTCCTAATGTTGGTGCTAGAACAACTTGGCATCTATAAACATTTTAAAAAAATTAGTCATTAGTAAGATAATGGCAATAGCAAAATCAATTTCAAAATTAATGAAAAATCTTTTATATTTGTTACGCTTTTAGATAATTTTTGGTTGTCCTTGATCTTGGTTTTCTGATGTGTGTAAATTCTAATTAATAACCTCGATAATCCAGAAGCATATGAGTCATTCATGTAGTACCTAAGGTGCCACTCCTATAAGGAGGGATAATCTAATCCTAAAATATAAGGCCAAAATAATTTGCAGTAATTCAAAATGTAACAAAATTAAAGTAAAAATTTAATTCAATCATGCAACTCAATTCTAAGAATAAATAATGAAAATATTAACAAATTTACAGTTGCAACACACACTCAAGAATCAAATAAAGGAACAATCAATTGAGAGAAACAAAAATTTTTACCTATATTTAACGTTATCCTAATTAATTATGAATTATTAGATTATTGGTCCTTGATAATCCTAGGGTTAATTATTCTCTCTCAAGTTATAACCATTAAACCTAAATTATAAACCCTAATCAGATTATGGAAAATTATAATCTCTCAATTAACAATCGATCCAAAACCCTAATTAGATCTGAAGTTGTCCAACAAACTATTGGGAACCTATGTGAGATCTCTCTTTACATAATTATCAATTTGATTAATTTCTCGTTCTTATTAAATCACCTAACTCTTGTTAGCCAAATTTAATTATTTTTCATGCGATTCACCCTCTCAGTCTATTACCAAATTATACAATCACAAAAATCAATCACAAAAAATACAATAAATATAAAACAAATTTTTTAAAATCAAAGATAAAAAGTCAAAGGTGAGTATAGAATATCTCAACATTCACAATCATATGATCAAACTGCTATTCCCAATTCTATACAATAATAAAAATGGAAAATAACAAGAAATACGATTCTAAACAAAGACAGGAGGTAGCGACGACTGGAAACTCCAAATCTGGGAAGTACATCAATGTTGGCTTCTTCTCTAGTTCTCTCTTCCTTCTTCTCTTTCTCAATCTCTCATCAATTCTCTCTAGGGTTTCTCTCCAAAATGGTTGAAGCAAAAGCCTCCTTCATCTTCTTTGTCTTATTCTTTATGTGCCTTTTGTGTTCTGGGTAGTCTTAGGGTTTTTTAGGGTCTAAAAGGTCGAAAAACTCCCTCGAAACTTAACATTTTTTAGTGTTTACATGTCTGACTGATGCAGGCCACGATCGTGGGCCACATCTGAGCCTTCGATCATGATCATGGCAATCAAGTCATGAACATGAGCTGTGTCCTAGGATTTTATCACAATCGTGGCATATGGGCTGACTCTAGTGCTTCTATCACGATCGTGGCCTATTGTGCCAGGATTGTGGGTCATTGTTTCAACCCGAGTATCTCCAAAACTTCTCCGTTCTTTGATGTTGACCTTGAAACACTAATAAAAACGTCAAGATACCTCAAAGACATAATAATAAAGCTCAAAGACTTGTACTAACCCATAAAAACACTTAAACACAATTAATTAACAAACTAACATAATTCTAAGCTAAACATATACTAAGCAATTAAGTTAACACTTAAATATATAACAAACTAAGCCCTAAAACATGATACATGTTGGGACCCGATCCAAAAACCAGATCCCAACCGAAAAAGACGAGAACGAAATCGAAACAACATCGAACGAACGAAACGAAAATCATAAAGCAGAAGCAAAATCATAAGCGAAAGCGAAGAATGATATTTACAACATGAAAGCGAATCCAATCTTAAAGCAAAAGAATCGGAAGCAAATCAAAACGAAGCAAACATCGGATCAAAATCGAATCGAAACCAATTTCTGACAACCGTGAACAAATATTTT
>JANVCQ010000004.1:16671988-16691663 GCA_025531925.1 Erythroxylum plowmanianum
TCTCCACAGATCAAGAATTTCTCAAAAGACTGAACCATGTTCAGAAAATTATCTAACTCACTTTGATTAAATCAATCTTTTCCAATTAAATCTCAAAATTTTACAATTCTCCATGGATAGATATAGGAATGTCTTAGGAATCCAACGCTTCAAAAATCAAGTCAATCGGATGTCGGACAGAAAAGATATAAGCAAAAGATTGGAATAGGGTCGGATTAGGGAAGGCAAAACCAAGAAGACCAAAACGGCGTCGCATGCGAGGGAGGAACAGGACGAAACGGCGTCACATGCGGATTCTCGCCCTCTCGAGCGCTCGCCCTCGCGAGGGCGCCTGCGAGACCCGAATTTCTAATTTTTTTTCATAAATACATATATATATATTCGAATTTTCCAAAATTCATAACTCTTGATTCTGAACTCCAAATTTTACACATTTAGTATCAATAGAAAGCTAAAAGGAAGATCTACAACTTCCATGTAGAGCCCAAAAACCAATTACATCTCTAAAGGGGTCAAAAAAAATCCACTCAAAGTTTCTGCCCAAAAATGCCATCCTAAAACAGCAACACAACTTTCATAAATCATAACTTCCTATTCCATAGTCCAAAAATTCCATACTTTATATCAATAGAAATATCAAAACATAATCTAAAACTTTCATGAAGAACTTCAAAGCAATTTCAACCTCTAGCTAAGTCAATTTTTCAATCAAAGTTTCTGCCCTGTTAAAAAAATCACCTAAACAATATCCAAACTTTCGAATTTCACATCTTCCAATTTCGACAATTAAAATTAACATATTATACATCATTGTAAAGCTATGAAATTTCTCTATAACTTTCATGTAGACCACTTACTTTAATTCAAACCACATCAGTCCAGAATTTTCCTCAAAACACAGCATACACAATCCTACACTTAAGAGCATTTTCAAAAACAAAGTAAAATACACTTAAATTCGAATGGTCATAACTTTTAATCCCGACATCGAAAACTATCATACTTTATGGAGATAGAAAGCTCTCAACAGAAGCTACAAGTTTCATGAAGATCATTTTTTCAAATTCTGCCTAAATCAATCCAGAAAAATTCACAAAGGTTTCAGCTCAAAAAGGTCAACTCTAATACTATTTATCACCAAAAGTCAAACTTTCTTAATTCTCCAAATTCTCACACTTTTACTATTTATTTCTTGCTTTTCAACTTCCATTTGAATCAAATTGTTCACTCTCAATTTCATAGCACATACACATTTACTCACAACTCAAGTCATCCAAAACTAAAAATAAATCTTTTCACATCAATTTCCTTTAACTCAAAAACACTCACAACACATCCATATACAAAAACACTCTTTTCATGCATTATCCTCAAACATATCATGTCAATTTGCTCCAATTAGCATGGCTCAAATAAAACATCAAATACAATCATTCCACTTCATGCATATTCTTTTTCTTTGTACTTGTGTAATTCACCACAATTTCCTCATTTAATTTCAATTTATAAATCAAAAATCCTACTAAGAGATCGGGATCCAACATGTAAAATTCCAGAGCTTGGAACCATGCCATGCAAGAAGAATGACTCATATCAGTTAGCTTCAACAGTCCCTACATTGGTTAACACTCAATATGCATTGAATAACACATTTGCGATGCCGAGTCCCTCCATTCCTCCCATTTCCAAACCGACCCAAGGTCCTACAACTTGAAATCAAACCCAAAAAGTTAAGCAAATCGAAAAATAGAAGCCAATGGAACTCACAAAATGGGGATTTCACTTCTTTTCCACTACCAGAGGATAATCAGAGATTTCAACAATTGAGACAACAAAAAATTTACCTATGTAAGTATGTTCTAACTAATACTCTTGATGCTTTACAAATTTTTAATTTCTTCAGCAATTAGTTGGGCAAATTTGTTGGAAAGCATTTGTCAAAGTTGACTATATTGTTTATGTTGAATTGACACGAGAATTTTACAGCATCTTTCAATTTAATTCCCATGAAGAATTTGACATGTTTACTAAGAGAATTGTTGAATTTAGACGTATGGGCCAGTAATTTGTGTTATATGTTGATGAATTTAATGTTGCTATGGGTTTTATATCAGCCAATGACATTAAGAACGAACAATTTGTAAGTTCTAGTTATGATTATCATATTGATTTAATGCTTCTAAACTGTGGACCTAATGGTTTGTCGATCCTCAACCGTATAATGCCAATGCATCTAAGAGTTCATATTTTAAAAAAAATCCTATTTTCAAAATCATACATCGATTCTTAGTGTACAATTTTTTGGGGTGACAGGATTCTGTTGGTACACTTTCTAGGATTAATTTTATTTTTTATGGTGTATGGACAAACAAATTCCTATTAATTTGGGTTTTTGGTTTCAGACTCAATTTCAATCTTTGTTAAATAAGAAATCCAAACCATTAATATTAGGGTCATATATCATTCAATTGGCCGTTAGTTTGAAATTATTAGATCCTAAAAATAATAACATGCTTGTGGCTTGTGTCATAGAACCTTTGGATTTTGGAATGTTTGTGCAGGATGGGCATCATTGAAATCAGTAATGGGTGGTTATCCTTTGCTTAATTAGTCCACCTGTCACTTCCAACCCACATCCAACCATAAAGAGTTAGGTTATTTTACCTACCCGAGTAGTAGCCAACCTCCTCAGGCCAACTTGAATGCTCATCTAGCTCGACTTGAACGTCAGATGCATCACATGGAGCAAAATTTTACAATATATTGGTCACATCAAGGATTCTAACCTCCTTACCTACCAACCTTATGACTTGGGCAATCAACTTATAGAGAAGCTTTTTTTCCTCTTCTCCTTTCTATTTTAGCTTCTTTTATTTTATATATTTACACTGGGTACAATGTATGGATTAGCTATGGGGGTGAGGTATGTTCCATATAATTGATATTTAGGAATCTTAGTTGAAAATTTTTGAATGCTTATTGACTTGTTTCCAATTGATTAGCCAACTTCGACACTTTCTATACTTCCATTTTTAATGACTTGCTTAGTGTGCATAACTTGCGTTAATTTTATTTTTAGGAAAATATGTGCCACTTAGTTAAGAAATACATGTGTGTACACTTAGTTGTCAAGGTTTGGCAATCATATGATTAAATATGGTGTATAATTGTGGTGAATTGCATTGACCTGTGAGCTTTTGGACCTAAAAGATTGAAAAATTTATATCAATCTGTATTTCTTTGATACGTGATTATCTTCTAAGGTGAATTTTTCTTTAGAACTTGCTTGGAACCAACTTGAGATCACGTTTATACATTTGTGCATAAAAATGATAAAGGCCCTCTTTGTTTTAAACCTTTAGCTTAAAAAGCCATCCCAATTTAATATCCTTTGTTAAACCTTTTGAGTTGAACCCTTTTTCTTGATAAGCCCATAATAAACAACTAAAACCTTTAATATCTTAACCCATCATAAATTTAAGTAGGCATTCTAACCACAATTTATGTCAAACTTATTTTGGAGAAATATGGAAGGCAAGGAATAGAAAAAGATGAAGGGCAATTGAAGAGATTGAGACTTGAATTATGTGTTTTACTGTCATCTCTTGGTAATAAATATCAGTATATTTCATTGACAAAAAAAGAAAAAACAATGGTGGAAAAAAAATTATGGAGTGTAATCTATCTCTATATGGAATGACTTTGTTAACTCCTTTTTGATTGAAATTGTGTCTCCACAAGTGGTTAGATGCTTTGCTAATGTTTAAGATTTTTTCATTTTCGTTTATCAATCATTATCTTTACCTACAGTGCAATACAATCTTGAATAAAGCCCCTTTGATTTGTGCATGTTTGTATTTCAAGTGGTGAAAATTTAGTGAAAAAGCAAACATATGGTAGAATATTTGCATTAGAAAAATTTGAGTGAAATACTAAACCAATAAACACTTGAGTGATTTGAGCAAAATATGAACTGTGAGAGTTTGCTACAATTGTGTACTAGTTTTTGAAATATGATTGCCTTAAATTGACTTTGTTTATATTTACTTGAATAATTAACAATGGGGTATTAATTGATTTAAAAAATGTTTAACTCTTGAAGTGTGCACTATTTACTGTTGTCAGACTTGGAATAAAGAAAGTTCATTGGTTGGCCAATTGATTGCAAATGTAGTTTGTCAAGGATGAGCAAAAGATTAGTATAGGGGAACTTGATAAGTTATTATTTTTGGGCTAACTTTGGATATTAATCTCTTTAATGTGTTGAAATTTTTATTTAAAATTAATGGACTTATTTCTTAATTGTTATCAAGTGATTTTTAACACATAGGAGTTAAATTTGAATTACAAAGATGTAAGAAAGGCAAAGGCAATTCGAATTTCTAGTTGGCAAAAATGTTTTTGACTAGACGTGGGCACGTGTAAAGGAAAAGTTTATGAGGAGAGTCTAACCCCCACCCCCTGACAACTTATCATTCACATTCTTGTATTCTTTTTGAGATTTTTTGTGTTTTTCTGGAAAAAGGGCAAATATGGAGACTAGACGTTCTACTATTCTTCTATCAAGTTTCACCACTATTATGAATAGCTAAATCCTTCTTCTTGGTTGAAGGAAACCAACGTTTCATTGACTAATATTAAGTATCTTTTGTATTACTTTTCATGATTGAATTGATTGATCTCTAGGGTGTGCAACTAGGAATTGATTGATTTAATTTACAACCAAATTAGTAGGATTTGACGTTCAGTTTTGCTAATTTAAAGTGGCAAATAGGATTATCATCTTTTATGTTAGGGATTGGAAATTCTAAGAAAGATATTTATCTAGATTAAATGCATATTGTATATGTATTGTCTTGCTCACTGATTCTATTAGTTCTTAAAACTATTAATTAATCAAACTTAAAATCGTATCTAAGTTTTTGATTAATAAGAGTGATTAGAATATATATTTCTATTCATTTAATACTAAGAGAGAATACCATTCAATGAGTATTTGTTAATGGATTTAATTTAAATTTGTATCGATACTAGTTTGATAACATACGTGACCTGAAACTAAGATTTGTTCATTAATTTTTCAGATTTGATTATTTCTGTTTATTTCTAATTTTTTGTCAATTTTAATTCCTTAGAATCACATCATATAAACCCCCCTAATTTGTTTTAGTTTTAACTCGTGAAACACTTACCAATAGATTCCTTGGGGGAAAGATCTCAACTCTTCACTAATTGCATATATCATTATTATAGTTGGTATTAATTTGATTGCAGGTGACAACATTACCAATAATTATGCACAAAAACGTTAGTTAAAATCACTTTGACATTCTTAAATATTTGAGTGGTCATGATGTGTTGCTAGAGGTCAATCTTAATCTATAATTATAAATTGTTTAATTAGATAATTAAAAAAATAAAAGAAGTTTTAATTTATCTAATTTTAATTATTAATTAGAATTATAAGTTATATTCATTGTCAACATATTTGGGAACTTGATGGGTCTCATAAAAAAATGGGTTAAAGATAGCAAAGATATTTTAATTAAGATAAACTTGATTGTAAGGTTGAGAAACTTTATGATTAAATATGAGATATTTAATAAGGTTAGTCACAAAAAATTCTCAAACTTTGCTCAATTCTGCAATTATAGCCCAAATTTTAAAAAGTGACAATAAAATGCTCAAACTTTCAATTTTTTCAATTCTAGCCTAATGTTAGTTTCTTCATTAAGTTTACTAATGTGGCTTGCTACATGTCGAGAAACCTAACTAATAATACACATCAGTAAAATTAATATAACAAATACTGATTAATGAAACGAAGTTATTGTTGAACATAACCGAACAATGTTGTTGATGAAAAATGACCTAATAAATTTGTTGTGTCCAATCTCACCCATTTCATTCAGTTGTTCTTTAGACTTTCACCCACCTTTGTTTTTAGTTTACGCAGCCTAATCCTTTTATTATTTGTTGTTCTGTAGAAACCCTTAGCCTCCGGATGTCACAATCTACTCTCGCATCGTAGCGCATAACACCAGCAAGCTCTTCATTTTCAGATCATTTTTTCAACGCCCTCAACCCTTCTCACATCTTAGGAAGCTTATTTTGCTCTCGCATCACATTCAACCACATGAAGGTTAGGTTTTTGTTACACTTTGTTTTAGGTTTGTTTAATTTTGCAAATCTTGATGATCATATATAAAATTAGATGCGAGAAATGATGGGTTATTTAGCCAGTACGCGTAAAGATGAAGTGCATTTTTACATTTAATTCACAATGAAGCAGTTTTTCTTTACGTACTACTTATTCACAATGAAATTGTTTCTCTTTACATTCTTTTTATTCACAATAAAGTTATCTTCTTTACATAAATTTATTCACAATGAAGTTGTTCTTCTTTACATTTTGATAATACGTAGGTTTGGCTAATTACATATACGAGCTCAGATGATAGAAAGTCACTTGTAAATTGTTCACTATAATTATGTTTCTTGAAGCATATGCCATTTTTGCACTTTGAGCATTTGGATAACCTTTTTCTGGGCAAATCAAACCCCATCTTTCGTAGAATACACTGTGCAATTACAAGGAAAAAAAATCATTTTTTTTACTATATTAATTATAAGGTGCCAAATAATAGTGAATCAACTAATCAATTCTTAAGAACTAGACAAGTTTACCTTCTTATCTACTAAGTCTTAGATCTCTGATTTCCATATATATATACATTGTGAACAGAATGGAAAATTACCTCAATTTTGTTCAACGTGGAGTCAAACAAAGTGGAATTGTCCTCTTCCATATATGTGCTTTTTTAGAAATAGATAGACATTCAAATCTAACTTTAATATTTGGTTGTTCAATTCCACTATGTTCATGAGCACATATATCAACGTGAATCATTCTATATATAGTAACTGATAAACGTGGTTGCTGAGAATTATCTAAAAGAAGAATACAAATGTGCTAATTGAAACTTTAAGAAGCATAAGTATAGGATAAGATTGTTAATTATATTTCTAAGACAATAAATTTATATTATGATGACTTATATGTAAAAGCACAAATAACATAGACAATGTAAAATATATAGAATTGAAGTATTTGAGATTAGAAGATGGGTTGATAATGGTGATGTTAAGTATGATTTACTTCCCTTTAGGATTTCTAATTGTCCCAATTTGAGGTTCCTTAGTTGTTGCTTCTTCTTTTTTCTTCTTGGAATATATATCATTTTATATTTAGTCACACTTTCCCTTTGAAGATGTTGGTAATTTTGAATTTCATTATGGTGGAGTGTTGTTGTGCGTAAAAAGTTCTAAAAATTACCTAGGCCATCCTACTCATAAGTATATAAGGTAGTTATAATGATTACTCAGGGTCATCTCCTATGGAGGTAAAATTGGTTCACTTAAATTAACCTTGAACAAAAGCAAAAATAAAAACAAATGTAATCTTAAACATTCTATCCCGATTTATAAAGTAGAGACTTTATTGAAAATCACAAAATAGATTGAAAAGTAAACGAAAGTGACTAGGAGCAAAGAGGAATAGATTAATCGAAATGGAAGAATCTTGATAATTAACTTCATTAATTTAATCTCCTATGCATGATTAAGGGAAAATGATTAGAAAATTATTTTGCTAAAATTAACGGTTGGGTTCTAAATCAACCCTAATAATGAACTAATATAACTTTCATATTCCACTAGTTATCATCTGAATTAATTATGGAAACCCAACTACTCATTATCACTTAAGTTAATATATTTCTAATTCTTAACCTAAGCATCCAAAGTTTCTCGATGTGTAATAAATTTCTCCTCTTAGTCCTTCATTTAATACTAAATTGATGTAAAGTTTGGTCATTCTATTACATCCATTCAGCTTAGAAACCACATAACTAAATAAGATAATAAATATATGACTCAATCATACATAGTCAACTAAAATAGCTACATTAATTCTCAAGAAAAAGAGATTAGCCCATCATAGGATAAACACAATTCATCATCTCCATACACTTCAGTCCTATGTTAGCGTCAACAAAAGTATTAAAGCAATAAAACATTGAATACTAAATGAACTATGAAAAGATAACAAAGTAACAATCGGTTAAGTTAACAAAATATTAAGTTCAGTAAATAAACAAGAAATACTGCAACAGATGAATAACAGAGCAAGCAAACAGAGATCGGGTGAATGAGGTGCGGTGGTCTTCTACCCCTCTCAGGCTTCTCGTTTCTCGCTTCTGCTTTTGCTTGTTCTCACCAGATAGTTGAAGGCTTGGTTTTGCTTCCAGCTCTCTGCCATGTTTCTCTCTTCTTCACCGGCTCTCCCTATTCTCTTCTCTTCTTCCCTTCTTTCTCTCTATTTTCTCTCTCCTCAAGTGCCTCTAGTGTGTTGAGTATAAAGAGTGTAGAAAGGAATGAATGATCTCACTACCAACCTCCTATCCTTTCTATTTATAGCCTCATCTAGATTTAGGTTTTCGTGCCTCTTTAAACTACAACTGTCACATAATAAAACAGATGGATTAAAGGAGTACATGGGAATTTGCACGGGGTGACTATGTTTGTCACCTTCATAAGGGCTGGTCACCCCCATGCATAAGCTTGCTTGGTGGTGACTAAAGACACATTTGTCACCACCTTATGCACGATGATGACACTTACAAGTGGTGACTAATTAGTCACCACCTTATGCACGATGGTGACATTATAGTTGTCACCGCCTTATGCACGATGGAGACACCTTAGTCACCATTGTACAGATGGTGACATTCTTATATTCTTATATTTTTTCTTTCACATAAAGTGACGTAAACTTAAATTTTTCTTGCAAAATTCACAAAATAACTCAATCAACATGCATACAATATTCTCACAATTTTCATTCAATTTATCTCTTATTTGGATTAAATCACAAGAATTTGTAACCAAAGTCAAGATATGAAGGCAATTGAAAGCAATAAAAACTAGACACAACAATTCCCCTACACTTAAACTATGCTTGTCCTCAAGCAAAATAAAGAACATTGGACTATATAATAACAAACAATGTAAATAACAATTTTCCCAAATGATAGTTAAAGCTGTCGACTATCATTTCAATAAACACAGCCTAAGAATTTAAAACTCATAATATTCCATGAACGGACCATTCTTTGCATCCTTAGCCAAAATTAACAAGTACTTCAACTAAAAGAGCATTAACAAGTGTGACAGACACTCACTCCACTTCCATTCTCTCAAACATTCAAAGGTAGTAAATATTCACTCATTAGTCATTTCATGTAAGGCATTTACTATAGGCTTGCTTACTAATCCAATCTTTACCACTCATATCATACACAAATGTCAATCTGCAGGTCTTTATTTTGGTTTTAATGGGTCAGCCTAAGGATAGGTAAAAGAAAAATCGTAGTTTAAAACCACAACACAAGTTGAGCATTTAAAATAATACAAAAAATAAACCATAAAATACTCAATTATTTCCTCTTATTTAACAAAATTAACACTTCTCATTTTTTACTTCTCTCCTCTTATTTTCATTTTCTAATCATCTTCTCTTCTGTCCTTTTCTTTTATATTTCTTTTTCTTTTTTTTACTTTTGCCTCTTTCTTTCCTTTTTCTTTCTTTCTTTTTGTTTTTTTCTTTTTTTACTACATTTTTATTTTTCTTTTTAGAACAAGATCAAGTTTAGAAGAGAAAAATGTAGAGGAGAGATATAAATTATTACAACCCTACTCATTCCTAACTCAAAAGCAACTATATGTTACAATTCTCCCACACTTGTTCAAAAAATTATTCCCCAAAATCTAATCATACACATTCAAATGCTCAACTTGTCTTATGGTAGGTATAATGAAGAGGTAAAACAATTAAGGTCAAGACTCATATTTGGGGTTTAAAGAAAGAAAAGGTTTCATGTTAAGCTCAAAGGGCTTTCACTAAAGTTAACATCATGGTGGCTTTTTAAGCAAAAGAGGTAAATCCTAATTGCCTTCTCATTTCAACGTTTGCATAAGATTAAGTGATCTCAATTAGTATTTGCAAGCAATTTATAGAGTTCCCTAATTATGAAAGAACACTCTTAGTAAAGAATACTTGAATTTGGTGTTTAATAGTTCAAAAAGGCACAAATTCTTACCAAAGGAGGTGTCATTCATCTATCACAACAAACAAATGTTCTTTTAATTGAAATCCAAGTTAATAAGTCTAAGCATACAAGTATACTCATTCAGTCATATTATGTGTTTCTAATCCCAATTAAGTTCATTTAATGATCATGCATCTCCAAACACTTCCTTAGCTACATCCAATAGCAATTGTGAGCATTCATCACTCTCTTTAACCAAGTTCAACTACTTTTCTTCTTCTTCTTCCTACAAGACGAAATCAAAATTGGCAACATTAACTTGATAAAAAAAAGCGCAATCTTCAAAAATAGCAGAAGTAGGAATAGGTTCAAAATTAAAGATTGAAAGTTCTATTGCTTCTCCTAAAATTGTCGTGGTCAATTGCCCATTCTTCACATCAATCAAATTGTTGATAGTGGCCATAAAAGTCCACCCTAGGAGTATGGAGTACTCCTTTTCTTTCTCCTTCACTCCCCCCATGTTTAAGACAACAAAGTCTATAGCACAATCAATTCTCTAACTTTCACAACACGTCTTCCATTATTCCTTTTGAATTACAAATTGACCTATTAGCTAATTCCAAACACATATTCGTAGGTCCTATTAGTCTTAGATCCAGTTTCTTATAAATAGAGTGAAGCATAAGAATTATGCTTGCTTCAAGATCAAGCATTCCTTTAACCTCATCACCATTACCCATTAATACTTGCACGATAAAACATCTTAGATATTTCAGTTTGGAGGATAAGTGCAGCTGTAGAATTGCACTTGCTACTTTTGAAACTAGAACCTTTTCTTTAGGCTCAAACTTTCATTTCTTGTTGCTTAGTTCCTTGAAGAACTTCAAATAAGCCAAAATGTTCCTAATCACATCTAACAAGGGCTGATTAACATTGACCTTAGAAAGCATGCAATATAGATACGAAAACTACTCATCTTGTTCGATTCCTTAAGGCACCTTAGATATGGAATTGGTGGTCGATAAGGATCGGTCGCTTTATGCAGCTTTTGTCCTTCATTTTCCTTGGTGTCATGCTTAAATTGTTCACCCTTTTGAATGTGACTTGAAGAATTTCTCCCATTATTTTTCTCATTCTACTCATCTTCTTCTTTGGTGAGGCTTTCCTTCTCTTGATTATCATTATTAGAAAACTCAGAAGGAAACTCAACAATTGTCAATCACTTTACCACTTCCCATAATGGTAATTGCTTAGGCTTGCTCGGGTTGCTGGGTAACTTCCCTTTCTGATTGTTATGCATTTGAGCAGTGAGTTGCCTTATTTGGATCTCAATCCTCTTCACAAATGCCGCCAAAAAATTAAACCTCTTGTTGTTCATTTCTAAAATTTGAGTTATGAAATGGGTAAACGCATTCAAACACTCCTCTAAAGAAGGCTTGCTTGGTGGTATTTGAAGTAAGGATTGCTCTTGGTAATAATTCAGCCTTTGAAAATTTTGTATTGTGGTTGGGGTTGTACTAATGGATTGTTGGTCTTCCATGAAAATTTGGGGTGGTATTTTCAACCAGAGTTGTAGGTGTTTAAATATGGATCATTTTTATCCCTTGGTTAAAAACTATTGAGTGAGTTCACTTACTCTTCCCCGTTTGTAAAAGGCTTATAAGAATACGAACAAACATTACCTCTATGGCCAAAAGTTCCACATATACCACACACCTCTTGATTTAGAATGCTTTGGGGTGGCCTTATAGTTAGCATCTTCATATACCTCATTAACTCATCTAACTGCATAGCCAATTCTTGATTCGAGCTCACTTCATGAACTCCAACTCTTCTTCCCCTACTGCTCTTTTACTAAGAATTGGCCCCTAGCATTTCAAATATTTCATATGTTTCTTCAATCATCCTCTCTCCTACAACTCCTCCTAATGCATTGTCTACTGTGTACTGGCACTGTTGCATCAACCTATCATAAAAGAATTGGTTTAGCATGTGAAGCGGGAAGTGATGGTATGGACATTGGATTAGCAAAAGTTTGAAGCGCTCCCACGCCTCATGGAATGGCTCTCCCTCCATCGGAGCGAACGTAGCTATCTTGGTGTGCAACTCAGAGATCTTTTAATGGGAATAGAATTTTCTCATGAATTTGTTGTACACCTTCTCCCATGTAGCCAAAGACTCAGAAGGAAGGGTCATCAACCATGCCTTAGCCCGATCCTTCAATGTGTATGGGAGGCATGTTTGCTTATCCATCCAACAGAAAGGTTTGGAGAGTGGTATTGAATTCTCGAATGAAGTTTAAAGGGTCTTCATTGGGAACCCTATAGAATGATGGCAACATGTTATAACGAATGCTCTTCAATTCATGGTTAGTAGCTGCCCCTCCCAAATGTATGCACAAAGTGGTAGTTACAATCATCGGTATAACATACTCCTTCATCACTAACTACCTTTCACCCATCTTTTGGTTATTAATTTTATCTTTACTCTTGGGTTCCTTGCAATCATCTTCATAATCCCCTTAAAATCGTCGTATACGATGTATGTTATCAACAAAAGGGATGAGTTCTCTATCCAAATATCTCCTTCCTAATATAAACGAAGTGAATTCACTACCTAAAGTTGTCCTATCTAGAACAAACTAACTACAAACACTAAATTAATAACGAGATTTACAAAACACGTTAACAAAATAACACAATAAAGCATGCATGCATGAACAAACACAAACAATCAAAATCACTTTAGCAAACAAAAACAATCAAAATTAATTTAAGTTTAAAAACTAAACATCTCCTTGGAAATGGCATCAAAAATTTGTTGTGCCCAAAAAGTTTTAAAAATTACTTAGTGATGCTACTCGCAAATATATGAGGTAATTATAGTGATTCTCCAGGGTCGTCTCCCCTGAGGTGAAATTGGTTCACTTAAATTAACTTTGAATAAAAGAGAGAAAAAAACAGATGCAATCCTAAACATTCTATCCCAATTTATTAAGTGAATACTTTAATAAAAATAACAAAATAGATTGAAAAGTAAACAAAGGTAATTGGAAGCAAAGAGGAATAGATTAATCAAAATGGAAGACTCTTGAGAATTAGTGAAAATTTAATCTCCTATCTATGATTAAGGGAAAATGATTGGAATGTTGTTTTACTAAAATTAACAGTTGGGTTTTAAATCAACTCGAATAATGAACTAATCTAACTTTGTATTCATCCAGTTATCATCCGAATTAATTAAGGAAACCTGACTACTAATTACTACTTAAGTTAACATATTTCTAGTTCTTAACCTAAGTGTCCATAGTTTCTTAATCTATAATAAATTTCTCCTCTCGGTCCTTCATGTTGGCCTTAAAATTTTTTTGATGAATAAGAATGATTTATGTCAGATAAGAGGTCTTTATGAAAGTATATGTTGATTTTGTTGAGGTTATAAGTGTGATCAAGGGACATCTGGATGGAAGAATTTTGGCAAGGCACTTAAGGATAAAGAACATAAAGCATATAAAGAAAGAGTTGAATTCAGTTAGAGTTAATATGATATTTAAGAAGATTAAAGGAGTTAGGAGGTAAAGGAAAGAAGGGGCAAAATGAGAAAACCAAAGGAGAGGAGAGATTTTTTGGAAGGACAAGACCAAAGTATGGTCTTATATTTAAGAGAAGGAGAAAATGTGAATGGGGAAGATTTGAGAAGAAGCTAGATGCGTGGACAAGAAAAGAGAGAAGAGAGAGAAGCACGAAAACGAATGAAAGAGAGAAAGAAGAGAAAACAAGCTAGGATTTCAATTTCCTTAGCCTACAAGAAAGATTTTGAGGTTGTTCAAGAAGAGAAAAAGGTAGAGGAAGAGAAGAGCTTCTATTTGAGCCAAGGATCTCTTCATTTGGTGAAGAACCAAGGAGATCAAAGAGACCTATTTCAGTTAGATCAACTCACGGAGTACACATTAAAGATACAATAGGAAAGAGCCTTGGATACCTCAGGTTGTTTGCAAAGAGAAGAGACATTCTTAGCATGTCTATAAGTAAGGAAATCAAGGTGGGTACACGTTTATATTAGAATAAATAAACCACTACTGTTTTTTTTAATCAAAGAGATTTATTGATTTCTACTGCATCTTAAGTGTTGCATTTATTATTTTTGAATGATTTGTGAAATCTGCTATGTGTTTGCTACATGATTTGTGTGATGATTTATAAAAGCGTTTTCTTTTGAAAAAGATCTCATGTACATGAAATCATGATTGCGAGAATGGTTTTCAAGATATATAGCAAGTATATGAAAAGCAAGTTTTCAAGAAAATGTGCTATTATGGGCAACAAGTTTACAAGTTTGAATTATATGTTATGTGAGGTTGTGGTGGCCTGTTCTGTCAGTCAAGTACACTTGTCTAAAGGCTTCTCCCGCCTGCCCGCTAGTGACGTGGAGCTCCTTCACAGACTCCTATAAGTTTACAACTATGCAAGACTAGTTGTGGGATTACGATAGTATGTTCTATTCACGGCTACATAGGACTCTTAGGAAAAATGTGTAGTATGTTCTATTATAGATCCACCCAAACCATTAGGATGTGCTCATGTTATGTGAACAAGTTGATGCATTCACGTTTTGTACTTTGAGTTTTGATTTCAGGATGAGAATTTTTAGAAACAAGTGCTTTATGAACTCATTGAGAATTTTCGATGACAAGTAAAATATTTTCAAAGGCTTTGCCTATTTTTTTATTATAAACTATAACCCATAAGCTGTCCAGCTCACCCCCTTTTTATCCTATCTTCAGGTGATAGCTAAGAGAGCAAGTGATCAAGAGTCTAAGAAAATTTGCTTAATTAGTAGTTTGAGTGGTTTTGGGGATGCATAATGTTATAATTGCATATCAAGTTTATTTGTTTAAGAATTTATGTAATTGGAGACTTAGAGATGATGTTGTAGTGTGGCTTAGAATTCCATTAAGGATTTGTAAAACCTTATTCTTTTACTGATAATGAAATATGAATGATGTATGGATGTTGTTAAATGGAAGTATGAATTTGCGTATGGATAAGTTTGGGTTGAAGTTAGATATTCATGAAGAAGTTATCAACTTGAGTTGTTGATGTTAAAACATGAATTGTTGATATATATATATATATATACATACACACACAAATGTATGCCCAAGTGAGATTCATGGGAAGGCAAAACAAGAATTATGATGGATTAAATATAGTTGGATGTGATGAGACAAATGATTTAAGATTTGAGGGTTTAATGAAGTCAATTTTGGGTAATTGGATGGTTAAGCTCAGGGCATTCTAAGTTGCGAGATGCAAAATTTCAAACCTTCCTTAAGAGAAAAAGAAATTGGTGTTATGACTTCGGGGGAAAATCTGAATTGATCTAGGCAAGGATGCCTTCTAGAAAGTTGTAGGTTTTTTCTTTAGC
The DNA here is from genome assembly GCA_025531925.1 of Erythroxylum plowmanianum. Classification (NCBI taxonomy): domain Eukaryota; kingdom Viridiplantae; phylum Streptophyta; class Magnoliopsida; order Malpighiales; family Erythroxylaceae; genus Erythroxylum; species Erythroxylum plowmanianum. Next base: position 16,687,525 of record JANVCQ010000004.1, read on the forward strand.
TTTCCAATGATATATAGTATGAAATTTATGGACCTCTAGATTGAAAGTTAGGGTCCTCAGAAAGGGAAACACTTAGGAGTGTAAGGATGCATCATCTGTAAAGATGCATCGTCTGTAAAATTGTATCGTCTGTGATGATGTCATTTCATCTGTGAAGACGTCAGTTCATCTTAAGAATGCATCGTCTGTAAGGATGCATTCGTCTGTAAGATTGTATCGTTTATAAAGACATATCATCTGAGATGACGTCATTTCGTCTGTGATGATTTCATTTCGTCTTAAGAATGCATCGTCTGTAAGGATGCATTCGTCTGTAAAATTGTATCATCTGTAAAGACGTTTCGTCTGTGATGACGTCATTCGTCTTAAGAGTTGCATCGTCTTAAGTTAACTTTGCATCATCTTAAGTTGACTCCATTCGTCTGCTTATTTGCTATCGTCTTAAGTTTTCTCTTTGTATTAAGACTTTTGCTTTGTCTATGATGACGTCATATCATCTGTGATGACGTCATTCGTCTTAAGACCTTTATTTCGTCTGTCTTTCGCTTTGTCTTAAAACTTTCGCTTCATCTATTTTTTGCTTCGTCTGTGATGACGTCATATTGTCTGTGATGACGTCATTCGTCTTAAGAGCTTTTCTTTGTCTGCCTTTCACTTCGTCTTAAGACGTTTGCTTTGTCTATCTTTCGCTTCGTCTATCTTTTGCTTCGTCTATGATGATGTCATATCGTATGTGATGACGTCATTCATCTTAAGACCTTTGCTTCGTCTGCCTTTCGCTTCATCTTAAGACTTTCACTTCGTTTGTAATGACGTCATATCGTCTATAATGACGTCATTCATCTTAAGTTGATTTTGCTTCATCTTAAGTTGACCGCTTCATCTTAAGCATTGCATCGTTTTAAGTTGAATTTGCTTCGTCTTAAGATTACCCACATTTGTCTACTTCTTGCATTCGTCAGCCTCATGCTATCGTCTACTTCCACATTTGTCTGCTTCTTGCATTCGTCTGATGCTATCGTCTGTTCGATTTTTAACCCTTCATACAATAGAATCCGCCTTCAAGGTCAGCATGAAAGTTGTTGATCTTGAAGTCTTCCTTCGAACCCTCCAAGAATGACCTAGATCCGATATCCTTAGAGTAAGTTATGCCTTTTGCAACAAGATAGGCGCAATATGATTGAGGTCAAAACCCTATTTGATTCTTTCAACCGTAATTTTGTTATCTGACCTCTAAGTTAGATGAATCCTGTGTCTAGATAAACCAGAGGCATCGATCTATTGAATGATCCGAAGGGATAGAATTTGAACCCAGCCTCTAAGACGCTCAATATCTGGATGGAAGTTGAGCATTGAACGTTTACTTTTGTATAAGAAAGATTTGGAAGGTAGGGCCTAACACTAAGGTATTAGAAAATGATGATGAATCGGGGATGACTAATGAAGGTTAACTGGGAATAACCATGCATGGTAACAAACACAAGCACACGTCTTCTGTTAAGGAACGTTGGATTCCGTAAACAAGTGGGATTCAACATTTATGGTATCAAAGCAAGAGTTGGGTTCCAGAAATGGTCCCAACAGTTGATGATGCCTAAAAGAGGGTACGTTGAAATGACCCTATAAGGTAGTACGTAAGTACCCGTCTTATGGTTTTGAAATTTGAATGTTGGGTTCTGAAATTTCGTTCGAGGTTCCAACAATTGTGGTATCAGAGCGCCAAAATTAGGATCTGAGTTACAAACATAAGTAACTATTAAGAGTTTAAGTTGATAGAAATAGTGGGAAGAATAATGGTTTGTTAGACAGTGAGAAGATAAGGAAATGGAGACAAGTAGAAATGATGAGATTAAGGTGTACAAGTAGAATGTAAAGAAAACATAAATTGCTCTGATCTGAAGAAGATGAAATCGGAACCTAAGTGGTTGATTGATGAATCTGATAAGAGTTATGATCCTCTATAAGAATGTGTTAGTGGAATTGAGATTTGTTGATGATATTTCAATAATATCATCTAGGATTAATGGAGACCGAAATATCAATCATGTAAGAGATAAATTTGTGAATTGATGGAGGTAAATATGTGGACAAAATGGGATGAATTTAATGATGCCCACCCAAGCATATGTGACAATAATAATGTTTATTACTCCATTGAGTTTTGGGGATTAGAACCTTATGACCTTATAAGAATGAGAGAATTTGGTCCTCCCGAGGTATTAAGAATAGCCGATAATGTGATGATGATAGGAGGTGATTGATAAAGATTTGCATGAACAGTATAGATGATAGTAGCAAGAAACCCTTTTTCGAAGAAGAATTTTTTTAGTTAGATTAAGCAAATCAGATAGTTTATATTAAGAATGATCAATGAAAGAACTGATCAAAAATGAATATGTAATGATTCGAAAGTGAGTATGGGAGTCCTATCCCTAACAGAGACTCAAGCAAGAGAGGTAGCATATGTTATTGAAAAAATATCTATTTTGTTTGATGTAAAGGATCCAATTGTGTAAGTGGATTCCTGAATTTGAGGAGACATTGATTGATAATATGAGGAGTATATAGGTTCACGTTATATTATGTGTAAGTATGTTCGGGAGATACAAATCTGCTTTGATGAGTGTATTGCAATCACAAGAAGTTAAGTCTACAAATAAATTGCAATGTGTGGAGAAGCTTGTATGAATGAGCAAACATGAGAACAAATCAAGTGAGTGAATGTTTGAATTGATGGTCTTAATTGTCAAGAATATGCTTAAGGGATATAGTGTGAAGTTCATAGGATCATAAGATCCAAGTATAGTTTGATTTGACTTTAAGCATGGCAATCACTTTCCTGGTGATTTCATTTGAATACTGTATGAGGAGTTAGATGATAGAAATAGTCCTTGCTTTTGTATTATGATGAGTAAGGCCTACAAGTTGTTGAAGGCCAGAATGGATATGTTATTGACAGGCGAAATTGTTCAATGTTAGGAATTAAGTGATTTAAGAAAGATGAATGAATTAGAAGGATCAACGTCAAAGGCAAGGAATACAGTAAGAATAGGAATAAGAGTTAAGTGTACTAATACTACACTGATATGAATCATCAAACCCAAGATAAATTACCTTTCAGATTATCACTGTGCCAAGGTGTGCTTAAGATCGAACGAAGGGTTAGTTAAGCCCAACATGAATAGGTCTATATGAAATAGTATGAGAGGTGTTACTGATGAAACATGTCTTAAATTCACAATGTGATATATGCAAGTATGTTAAAAATATTGATATGATATAATATGGATGTTATGGACACAGAAAGTGGAAAATTGTGAGTAATCTGAAGTATATTGAGGAAACAAATAGGATGGTGTGATATCTGAACAAGTCATGGAGGGATTGATTGAATCTGTTAACTAGGGTCATTGGGAAGAAATTATTTGAATGATGGAGTATAATAGGAAATAAAGGAGTACAAGAGGAAGCAAACCCCTGCCCCTAGATCAGTCAAGTATGAATTTCTGGGACGAAATTCTTTTAAGAGGGGGAGAAATGTTAACCCCCAAATTTTCTTATGATGAATAAGAATGATTTATGTCAGATAAGAGGTCTTTATGAAAGTTTTTGGAGTTAATTACTATGTTGATGTTAGAAAGATTATATGTATAGGTTGATTTTGTTGAGGTGTTAAGGTTATAAGTTGGGACCTGATCCGGAACACCGGATCCCAACCGAAAAACGAAGAGCGGAATGAACAGAACGAGGCGAATAGCGAAATGCAGAAGCCAAAAGCAAAAACGAACTCGAATCACAAAGCAAAAGAATCGAAAGGGAAGCGAAATACTCGAATCGACATAGACTAACGGCAGTACCGAATGCGAAACATAAAATACGAATACCAACATACGGAAACAAAATACGAATCGGGGAAACGAATAGCAAAGCGAAATGCAAAACAAAAGCGGAATTGCATCGAAGCATACAAAGTGAACGAAATGATTGAACGGAAACATATCCGACATCCGTGATAAACAAGAACAAAGAACAGGATCGCGTTGGAAACCCTAAGACTAAACATATACGAAAATCCGGTATAATAAATTTTTTCTTTCTTTCTTTCTTTTCTTTCCCATCACATACAAAACTCATGCAAA
>JANVCQ010000004.1:16697041-16710891 GCA_025531925.1 Erythroxylum plowmanianum
TTCATTCATTTGCTCTTTACTCATGACTACTTGCCAAAATTTCTCCTTCAAATAGTTCTAACTTCTATGAAACATTAAGGGTCCAACAAATAACCTATCTAAAGAGGTAAGAAATAATTTAAATGGTAAAATTTGTCCACAATAACTTAAGACTATTCACTATGCTCAAAAATTTCTAAAATAAAATTCATAGTGACATGTTTCCACTTTTAATCTTGAATGAGTAGATATTGGAACTCCCCTGTTGACCTCTAATTCTTTTTCTTGACCTATTAATAGGTCAAGCACTATGCCACAAATCTTGATATCGCCCTCTTCATGTTATTCCATAGAAATTTTTCTATTTAGATCCTTACACATTGATAGATGCATAATTGACTATACTTTTTACAACCATATTTAATGTCTTTTGCTTGATATTTTATACTTTTATTGTATATTTGGTGCTTAATGTGCTTGAAATGTGTTTATAGGTGACAATTGCCTTCATGGACTTAAAGGAGAGGAATTTAGATGAAAACACGACATAAAATAAAAAATCGACCAATCTAAATGAATACGCAGCCATGCGTAGGAACCATGCACTTTCTTGTGACCATGCACTTTTAAGATAACCAACAAATTCCAATTATGGATGGTCTGATGCACAACTATGCACAAGATCGTGCATCAACTAAAAACCTAGAATTGCCTATAAAGGCACCATTTTGAAGGCAATTGAAAGGAGGAGACATGGGGGCAGCAATTCTAGACATAGAACTTATTTTCAAGGTGCAATTTTTCAAAGATGTGGAAAACACAAAGAAATCATCGAAAGATTATTCGAAATACAATATCAAACCTCAAAATTGTAAACATTCGATAGAAGACAATCAGGGAGATTTAGAGTTATGAACCCTTTGTTTTCGATTCTTATTTTACTTTATGTATGTTTGATTTTGTATTCGATCACGTGAAACTGAACGTCTAGTTATTATTTTGGTTTGATGAACCTTATGTTAATACTTTGATATGATCTAATTCTTTTATTAATGCAAATGGTTGTTTGATATATTGTGATATGATTAAACATTTTATTTATGTTATAATAACTTGAGAATATTATATCATAATCTAATTTCATACATAGAGATTGAGAAATCCTAGTGTGAATAGATCTACAGTAATTAGAAGGAGTTGATTGCAACTTTAGAGATAGGATGATATAATCTTTTAGATTAGGTGAAACTTAATAGAATGACTCACAAATCAATAACACAATCCTATAAAATCTAACTGGAGTAATTTAGTTAGACCTTAGGATTAGTTGTTAGTAAACTCAAGGTCAGCTATTGGCATACCATAGGAGTCACCACAGTCCAATACATCAACAAACTAATTGCATGATAAAAGATCAATCTGTTAAGAGTTTAAGGGTATTTGAACCTAGATACTAATTTCTAATAACGATAGCTTTCTAATTGAATTCCACTATCTTTGCATTCACTATTGTTTCCTATTTCTTTAATTTTTTATTTTTTATTTTCTTTATATTAAAAATATAAAATCAATCTTTAGGCTAGATAACAGGGGAAGGCTAAGTACTAATATTCATAGATCAACTCGCACTTGCCGGTACTAGCTACAACTACACCATGCACTTGTAATTTATTACAATATTGAGTAACATGAAATAGGTTAATCAAGTTTTTGGCGATGTTGTCAGGGACTTTGATATTAGGAATGCCTAAATGCTATTAGTCTAGTCATTTCCATTTATTTTATCTTTGTTTTTATTTTCTTTTATTTTAATTTTTTGTATTTATTTTCTTTTATTTTAGTTATTTTATTTTATCTTATTGTAATTATGGCTTATTAATTTAATTGTCTTTTAAATTTCTTTACTTAAGTTTATGGTTTATTGTAGGAATTATAATTCATTATCATAGTCATAGCTTACAATGGAAAGAAGGAGTAAATGAGAATTTTATGGGAGTTAGAGTATGCCTTCGCGATCTATGACATCACCATATAGGAGAGTGAGGTGTTCACTTATGCTTTTGGAAGCCCGATTAATATTCAGGCTGTGTAGGGACCTTGGTATTAGTACAATCATGAATGCTGAGCACCAACACATAGATGGGAGCAACATAGCATCTATAATCAACCTCAAGGTGCTGTATATGAGAACAGCTACAATTTATAGTGGAGCAACTCTTATACTTATGGATGGAACGATTACACTCTAACAGGATATTTACGACATCAAGCATCTCCATGTAACGAGCCAACTCTAGAAGATAAATTAATGGAAACCTTATTGAAATGAAAGTTGACCGATGCACATTTGAGAGTAAAGAAAAGACAAAGGTTAGTTTAATAAATTAAGGGACAATTTCAAAGATCTTAATTGTGACCTTTCATATAAAATGATCTAAAGATTAAGCCTCCTTCACAAACTCCCTCTTTAATCCTAGATATCTTAGAACACATAACTTATCCCTAAACCATGGCACTCCACCTTATTAGGCCTCTTTATCCTATTAAATAAAGTTGATTATAACCTTAAATGATCAACTATACTCCAAAGCCTTATGTCACTACCGTTAGCTCGAGTCCCCTTAACTTTTTATGTAGCTTTCCTTGTTAAGTTATCAAAATGGCTAAATTACCATTATCCTTCTAACTTAAAGCATATACCATTATGTTAGTTTACTCAAGTGATAACGAATCATCAAGTTATAATCTTTAAATAACTAAAACCATCTACTCTAGCTCATATTCAACTTATTATATAGGAAGATTTAGTTTAGAATTTTATTATTTATACATACCTCATCTCTCATATCATATAAATAATGCCTTTAAATCTTAGTTAAAAATTATCATTTCAAGCTCTAAACAATATGTTGTATAAATTTTATTGTCCGTAAGAATAATCCATCATATTTGTTAATTATATCAGAGCATATAACGCCCCTTCGTCGAGACATCACTAAATATAGTGAAACTACCATTATTATATGGAATTGTAAGAAACATCTATCTCCTCTTTAAATTTTAGAAGCTCGCCTCACACTTTATTACCTACTAAATTTTCACCCTTTTCTAGTCAATCTAGTTAATGGTCAAAATATCTTAGAGAATCTCTTTATAAATATCCTATAATAAAATGTCATACCAATACAATTATATTCCTTAATTACTATAATGGTTTGGCTCCACACCCTTATATAAAAGCACATATGCATTATGTCCTATATATGAATGATCTTAACTGTTGAGTTGAAATCATCATCTAACTAAGAATTCCATAAATATTCCACAATAGAAATGACATAATTTTATGTTTTAGTCAACTACAGGAAAACCATGATTGAGTCCTTTGTTCAATAAAATGAATGAATTAAGATTACAAGAAAGATTATAATCATTATTACGAAAGAAAAGGTTTTGATATTTTATATTCTTAGCCCATTTAACTTAGATTGCCTTAAAACTCGCATAAATTGTATATATTCTTGACATTACTCATTTTATTATTCTTTGATTACGTTATTCATTTTATTGGCACCTTGCTTACATTTCATTTCTATTGAATTTAATCTTTCACATATTGATTAAATCTTTAACAAATTACTTTATTAATATTACCAAATATAAAGTTACTATAACTAACATATTTTGTTAATATCAAAATTATGGAATAAAATCTCATTTGATTTGAAAATGGGTTTTTAGAATAGGAAGTACATATATTGGCACTTAAGGGTTATATGAAGGCATTTAAAGTTCGAGTTTACCTTTTAAAAATATTCTTTAATGCTTACTACAAGCTTTGGAATTTGGAATTTACATAAATATTGGATTTTATTCAGACCAAAATTGACTACTACTTAGTTCACTAGAATAAGTGCAATTGATTATTTTATATTATTGATATATGTTGGTGATGTGGTGTTACTTAGAAGTAGTAATAAGTTTATGCAATCTATTTTAAGGCTTTGAATAATAAATATGTTATAAAATATTTGTGTCAAGTAATTTTGTTTTATTTTTGTTAATTTTGTTTTATTTTTAATTTTGCTTTTATATTTATTTTATTTATTATCTTTTATTGTATCTTACTATATTCATTTGGCTTATTAATTTAATTATCTTTTGAATTTCTCTACTTGATATTAAGTTTGTGGTTTATTGACGTAGTTACGATTCATTGTCATAGTCATATCTCGCAATGGAAGGCTGGAGTGGATAGTACTTTTATGGAAGCCAAAATATGTCTTTGCAAACTATGACATGACCATATGGGAGAGTGAGGCATTCTCACATATTTTTGGAAGCTCAACCGATATTTAGACTATATCGCGACATTGGTGGGAGTTTTCACTACAATCATATATGTCTAACACCAACATATATAAGGAGCCACCAAGCATGTACAATCGACCTCATTGCGCACTATATAAGAATAGTTACAATTCAGAATGAAGCAACTCTTATACTTATAAATGGAATGATTACACTCCAACTAAATATTTACGGCACCAAGCATCCCCTAATTAACCAACCAACTCTGCAAGATATGATAGCTGATTTCATTCAAGAATCAATCATGAAGCTTTAAGAAATAGAGGCTCGCATACATAATTTGCTGAATTGGATGGACCAGTTGGTGACGACATTATTTGACGAGATCCAAGGGTTATGCCTAGTTATATTGAAATAGATGATGAAGAACATGGGATGGCAATCACTCTCAAGAGTCAAGACGAGCTTCTAGAAGAAGACAAAGAAGAAGAAGAAGAAGAAGAAGAAGAAGAAGAAGAAGAAGAAGAAGAAGAAGAGGAAGCAAGTCTTAGAGAAAAACTATTGGAAATCCTTACTGAAATGTAAGCTTATCGACACGAATTTTAAAGTAAAGTAAGACAAAGGTTGGTTTCTTGAATAGAGGGATATTCTAAAAAGAGCTACCTGATGAAGAAGACAACGAAAAAGGAAGGATTACAAATAGCATAATGGAATACCTTGTAGAATTTAAAGCTAGCTGACGCGAATTTGAAGAAAGACTTTCTTCACTTGAATATTATTAAAGCAACAAATTGAAGACAAGGCAAGGGTTGGCTTCACAAGTAAAGTGATATTACAAAAAGAGCTTCCTAAAGAAGAAGTCTCCATCTAAGTAGAAGAAGTAGAGATAATTGAAGAACATGAGCCAGAAGACTTTGTCTAAAAAGAAGAAGAAGACGAGAGGACAGAGGAGGTTGGGGAAGAACTGGCAGAGGAACCAAATATGGAAACTACTTATGAAATGTTTGTAGTGACCTTAAGTATAGAGGGGTTTCCACTTCCTCAAAGACAAACTGTTATAGCTAGCCAATGATTTAGGGATTTTTGATATCCTAAATTTTATTAATAGTTTGTCATTAAAAAGGGAATTAATGCATGTGATTAGAATGATTAATTTTTTAAATTATGTCCTGATAATTATCTTACAATAAGTGGTTTGCTTACAGGCTACGAAATTGTTTTGTGAAGAAAAAGGTAGAAGCAAGTCATTGATCATAGTTATTAGATGATGGAAACATGCAGGTTACGTCGGGCTATTGACATTAAAGAAGCATTGTATATGAGGCATCCCATAAGTTGGTTTTAATTTTATTTCAATTTCTATATTATTTTGTTTTTACTTTTATCTTAGTATAGGATTTTATTTTGTGTTATGTTACTTCTTTTCTTTCTTTTTTTACTTTTCTTTTACATTTTGCAAGGTTGTTAGTCTCATATTGGATGGAACCAAATCAAGAAATCGTCATATTCAGGAAAGTACCAACTCAGCCCTCTCACTCATTAAACATGTTTGTATTCGATACATTGAGGATAATGTACAACTTTAAGTATGGGAATGGGCTTAGTGAATTTTTAACTAATTTCTTCAAGCTTATTATAATCCTGATTATAAATTATAGTAACTGATATCTTGAATTGGTTGAATATGTCTAAGAATACTATATTTCCTGGTTGAATATTGATTGAATTGGCATCCAAAAAGATTAAGGTTAGAATAAAAGTAGTTTTATAAGTCAGATTTTCTGTAATCATTGAAATTTTCAACTTGAAAGAAATTTGCATATTATTTACCCACATATATACCCTATTTTTATGAGCTTTTGAGCCTAAGAGCAAAATTTTTAAAATTTTTAAAGCTCTTTTTATTCTTTCATGTGTCCTGTCATGTATAGTAGGATAATTTCAAAACTTTCTTTTATTATACATATTGAGATTATATTTGTTAAATTAAAAGCATTGGAATGACGAAGGCTTTTACATTCACCAACTTACTTAGCCTATTTATTTGAAATCACCATACCCTAAAATTTACCTTTAGGAATAACGAAGTTAAGCATTAACCTTTTTCATTGATTAAAACAAATTTTAAACCTTCATCTTACTTTTTTAAGACCTTTTTATTATTCTAAACCTTGAAGGTTATTTACATTATTTACTTGTTGAGACTTCAAATTTGAGAAAAGTCCAATATTTGTTGATTTCTGGTACTGATTAGAATATTGTGAAAAAAATAAGCATAAAAGAAAAATAAGGAAATAAAATAATAATAATAATTAATTAATAATAGAAGAAAGAATAAGTTTATGGTACTAATAGAGCTTCATTGAAATGACTTGTGTGTATCTATAAATGAGTCTTGAAATATAATGTGTACTAAATTTTCTTCAATTTGACCGTTTTTATTAACCTAATCATACTTTACCTAAGCCCCATTACAATCTTATAAAGGCCTTTTGATTTTTTTCTAGTTTGTACATAAGTGGTGGAGATGTGATTTTATTACAAGCATATGGTAAGAATTCTATTATTCTTTGATTGAGAGTTTTGATACTTTTCACCCTAAACACCTGAGTGCATTGAGAGAAATCATGGTAAGGGTGTAAAGATATATTTTTTATTTCAATGCAATTGTTGATGTGATTCTGCTTGTATATTAATTTGAATCAATAGGATATGATGATATATAGTATAAGTGAATAGATTGAGATTGATGATGGATTGATGTTGTAAAATTTATAATTTTGATTATAGTTTACTTGAGGATAAGTAAAGAGAAATGGTCGAGTGGTTCAAGGCGTAGCATTGGAATTGCTAGGTAGGCTTGTGATTACCAAGGGTTCGAATCCCTCTCTTTCTGTACTTTCACCTAACCTAACTTATCGATGTTACTATACTTATATCATAATATAAGAGAAAATATCATAATATGAGATAAAAGTTAGGAATCGCCTTATGTAAGAGAGTCGATCCCCTAAAGTATTGAGTAGTTATGTAGCATCAGATCCTAAAGATAGTAAGTCTTTTCTTTCTTATGAACAAAGGTCTTTTTTGAATATTCTATATCTATTTTATATAAATTTCTAGATGATATATAAAACCGAGATAGTTACCTTTTAGAAAAGTCTAATGATAATAGATTGCCTACGTTTGTTTTATTCTTCTGAAGGTAGGAGAAAAGATAAAACTGATTATTAATCAAATCAAAATTCAAGTTTGAAACTCACGTAATTAGCCTCTTTTGGTTAATTCTAGAAAAAAAAAAGTGTTTAGGTGTTTGCTAGATAGATATTTAACTATACTTTTACCCCCATATTTGATATATCTTGCTTGATATTTTATACTTTTATCGTATATTTGGTACTTAATTTTCTCTAAATGTGTTTATAGGTTATAACCTTTATGGACTTACAGGAGAAGAATTTGGATGAAAACACAATATAAAATGAAGATTTGGTGCATAGAAGGGATGCATGGCCTTACATCTACCCAGTCACTTCTGCCAAGCTATGCAATTTTATGATTTTCAAAGAATTTGGTGATGCACATGACCATACATCATTCAAAACCCTAAAATGCTATATATAAACACGTGAACAAATAATTGAGAGGGGAGAAAATGTGAGGTGGTGATTCCAGATGTAGAGTTTATTCTCAAGGGGTGATTTTGGTTCAAAGAAGTAGAAAACATGAAGAAATCATTGACAGATCCATCAGAATATAAGATCAACCCTCTATATTGCAAGAATACTTGATAGAAGACAATAAGAGAGAATTAGAATTATAAACCATTATTTTCAATTCGTTTTTCTTTCAATATATGCTTAATTTCTTGTTTGATTATGTGTAACTAAACAACCTATTAGTATTTAGGTTAGATGAACCCTATGTTAATACTTTGATATAGTTTGATTCTTTTCTTTTACATATTTTATTTATGTTCTAATAAACTCGAGAATATTATATTATAATCTAATTTCATACATAGAGATTGAGAAATCCTAGGTTTGAATAGATGTACTATAATTGGAAGGAGTTGATTGCAACCCTATAGATAAGAAGACATAAATCTTTCATATTAGGGTCAAACCTAATAAAGGGACTCATAAATCGGTAAAGCAATCTTATAAACTTTAACCTAAGTAATTCGGTTGAAAACCTTAGGATTAGTTATTAATAGACTTATCAGCTATTAACATACTAAAAGAGTCTCCACAACTCAATACCTCAACAAAACAATTACATGATAAAAGATCAACATGTTAAGGGTTTAGGGGGATTTGAACCTAGATACTAATTTCTGATAATGATAGTTTTCTAAGTGAATTCCACTATCTTTGCATTCATTATCGTTTCCTATTCTATTTTATTTGCTTAGTTTTAGTTTCTTTTTATTAAAAAATCTAAAATCAATACTTAGGCTAAATAATAGAGGAAGGGTAATTACCAGTGTTCATCTTTTTTGTGGGATCAAGCCGCACTTGCTAGTACTAGTTATAGCTATGTCGTTCACATGCGGTTATTACAATATTGAATAACATAAAATAAGTTAATCAATTTGTGAACATCTCTCTTTTAGCCTTGCCGAGCATACAATGATCTTGGATATTAAGAAAGCTTAAAATATCCTTTATGGTTAAATTATGATTAATGGTTAACCAAATTAAGAAAGATACTTTTGAGGCTAACTTCTATTTCCAAATTACCTTATGCTAGCACATTTTATATCTAACTCCTATTTAAAATTCCTTACAAGACTTCTTAGTGAATTTATCAATAAAATATCAAATCCATAGGTAGTTATCCTTCATCCCTTAATCTAAACTAACAAGTTCAAGTGGGTAATTTATCCATTAGTTCCTTATTATTCATCCCTTCCCTTTAGTATCCTTAAGGAATTTTGTTGAGTATATAAACTCAGAGATTGGATTGGTGCAAGGGCCTTTCCTTGCTCCAACTGTCATAGTACAAAGAAGCTCTTTTTCTATTCCTTGTTTTACACTTTAATGTATCTCATAAAGCCTCTCTTAGTTTCATTAATTATGACCTAAAATAAAGAGAATTATAGTTTAGGATTCATCTTCTATACGTTCCTAAGTTAAAGAAGTAAGTATGAATCCATCTAATTCACAGAGTGCCATTTCCTTTTAGTAATCTTCATTACCTTTTTATAATCAAAAACCTTGTTACTTAGACTGATAGGGGAGATTCCTAGACATCTCTCTTATATTAGTTTACAAACCTCTTTCTAACTTACTTTAGCCATAGATATTCCTTCTTTCATGCCTCCCCATAGGAATGATCTCATCATTCTTTTAACTAATCTAATTATGCCTTTATAGAGGAATATATGCACAGACCAGTACATATGCAAGGAGCTTAAAATAAGCTTTATCAACTTCAATCTACTAGTATAATATTGGTCTTTATTACACCAATTGCTTAGCCTTCTTTGTATCTTCTCTATTAAAAGAATGCATTCTCTATATTAAAGTCTTTTTGTAGACACAAGTAATCTAAGATAGGTAAATGGGGGTTCATAATTTGAAATCCTGAAAATTTTTATAAGCAAATATCATAGTTCATTGAACTGAACGAGAGAAACAAATGGCTTTTACTATATTTTACTTCCAAACTAAATAACTCCTTAAATATATGGAAGGAAGTTATAAGTGTGTGGAATAACCTATCATGGGCCTTCAAAAGAGTAAGAGATCATCTACAAAACATTAGTTAAATAATCCAACCCCCTTACACTTGCCATAGTAACCAAAACTTGGATTTGAGAAGATGTTGTGCCTTACCAATTTAGACAAGGCTTCCATAAATAATATAAATAGGTTGGAGGAGATTGGATCCCCTTGTCTTAGACCTTTTCCTCTCTAAAGATTCTTGTAGGATTCATATTTACAAGTATGTTATATGAAATTCAAGTAATGAATTTCTTAATATAGTTCCTAACTAACTTGGAATAAGAAAAACCTAAAGTATTCATTTGATAATCCCAACTAATTAGATCATAAGCCCTATTGAAGTTCATTTTTAAGGAACAAATTTTTTGGTGAACTCTTTCTTAAATAACCTCTAAATAACTATTAAGCCAATAATATATTGTCTCTAATCATATTTCACTCCAAAAATTCCCCTTGTGAATCACTTATCAATTGGTACAAAACCTTCCTCGTCCTTACAATAAGTAATTTTGATATAACTTTATTAAAAAAAGTTGCAGCATGATATTGGCCTATGAATACCAAGAGATACTGGAGTATAGTACTTTGGTATCAAACATATAAAAGTCTTATTAAGCTCCTATGGCATCTTACCATTCTCAAAGAACTCCAATATGACAACAGTAACCAAATTTTTTATCAAAATCCAAGCTTTAAGGAAGAAAAAACCATTAAGACCATCTTGTCCTAGAGCTTTATATGGGTTTAGTTTGAAGAACAATCTCTCCACTTCCTAAGTAATGAATGGCCTATATAAGACTTCCTCCATTCCTTACTAATCCAATAAGTAATGAAGGAGCTTAATAATGGTAATAAGATCCACTTGAAGTTTAAACTCTAGTGATTTCCTTAAAGAATATGTAAGCTTCTTCTTTGACCTCCACTTAGGAAGTAGCATGTTCTCCATTTAGTTTGATCAAAGTGCATATCTTGTTAGTCATGCTTTTAGATTTTACTAAATTATAAAAGAATTTTGTATTCTTATCCCCCATTTTGATCTAGTAATCTGAGCTTTTTAATTCATAATAGAGCTATTGATTATAACTTTTGTGTACTTATTCACTACTTTCTTCTCCTCTTCACTTAAGTTATGGTCTGTATGATGTAGGAATAAGGCTTCTTGTGCAAGGATCATTCTACTTTTAACTACTTCAACTTTCTTCCTAGCATGTAAAATCCTTTTTACATTGACTTTCTTTAGTTCCTTTATGATCAATTCAAGTTTTCTTACATATACATAAGTTATACATCCCTTGATCACTAACTTCAGGCCTATAAGAATTGCCTAATTGAATCCATCTTCCTCTACTAGAAAGCTAATGAATTTGAATGGAATTTTTCTCCTCCATTTGTTATATCTATATATGGCAATGGGTCAGGCTCGGCTAGACCACCTACTACTATAACTCGAGCCTAAAGTAGGGGGCTCAAGCCTGAACTCGATTGAGTATGAGCCCAATTAGGCTCGAGGCAATTCATCCCAAACCCAAACATAACTCGATCTAACCTAAACCCAAATCAACCTAGCCTTAAATAGTCTTAAACATAATTAAAAACACAAAAATGATGTCATTTTAAAAAATCATCATTTTACTTATAACTATTGAGTTTCAGGCCAAGTTGGGCCTAGGCAACTTGAGCTTCAGCTCGACCTCAACCTAAGGCCCAATTAACTAGATCTTGCCTATTGACTTTGAGCTAGGCACAGACATGTTAAGCAAGCTAAACCCAATTGTTATCTCTATCCATACCCTATATAATTATTAGGGAGTGACTTGAAATCAATAAAGCTTTAAATATAACTTTACCCTTAGGGATTTCCTTTAACCAATCTTTATCAACTAATTTTGTATATAATTTATTTCTCAATATCCAACTTACATTTTATTTGTTGCCCCAAGAGAAGAAACAAGCTTCCATCTTCAAATTAGTAACCCTTATTTTTTGCACTCATTCCTTAAAATCATGATAAATTACCTCAATCCCACATATCCCTTGGCTTCATCTCTATAAAGAACACTATTCAAATTCCCTAATATAATCTAATGTCCTTACATTGTCGAATGAATACTCATCAGTTTTTCCAATAAGAACCTTCTTTGGAAGCTATAGTCAGAGCCATACATATAGGTTATATTTATCATGTAATTACCTTGAAGCATTCCTAATTATTACATGCACCATCTAGTTACTAGAATCTTTATGAGAGTCATAAGTCAAAATTATGTGTCCGTAATGACGGGGTTAGTGGTTGGATAAGAATGTCTAGTAGTTCTCCAAAATCTCAAGTTAAGAGACATTCTCTTGCTTAAACTTCATTTCTAATATTCATATCAAAATTTGCTTTACTTAGAAAGCAAAATCATTCAAAGTTGCAAATTTCTAAAGTATAATCAACATTGACTAATAATTAAGGTCTTAGAGCCCTTATGTAGATTTCCTCTTGCTACTACTTTAAAACTCACCTACTCCTTATTACACTGCTTCATCAAACATTACTCTCTTGCTTGGATCTTCTTCTTTGATTTTTTGATTGATTGATAATTTATCAATATTGAAATAACCTTAAGTGCACAACATAGTTGTAGCTAGCATAGGTAAGTATAGGTCAATCCCACGAAGATAGTAATTTGTAAATAATTATCTCATTATTTAGTCTATGAATTGGATTTTTATTTTTAATTAAAAATAATATGTAAAAAAATAAAATAAAAATATCTAACATTAATGAACAAAGAACATAGGAAATTACTTAGAAATCTTAATTTCAAATATTAGTGTCTAGGTGATGAATATGCCTAAAAACCATTGAATAATTAATCTTTTATCATGTAATTATTTTATTGACTATTAGATCGTAGAAATTCCTATCCTATGTTAATAACTCTCTTTAGACTAATATCAACTAATACATGTGGTGATTAACTGAAATCTTTCTAGTTAAAGTGCTTAGAATTGCGTTATCGATTTATAAGTTCCACTATTAGGTTTGACCCTAATCTAGAGGATTTATGTCAACCTATCTCTAGGTTTACAATCAACTCATTTTCAATTACGATAGATCTATTCATACAAAAGATTTCTCAATCTCAATGATATGAAATCAAATCATGTACTAATATTTTGGATCTATTAGAATATGCATAAAACATGTAATTGAATCACAATAGATCAATTAAAATAATTGCATTAAATAAAAGAATCAAGAGATATTGTTATCCCAACTAGGGTTCATCACACTTAGACACTAAACACGTTTAGTTACACATAATAGAAAAAATCAAAGATAAATAGGAAGAAAACCGAATAGAAAACAAAAGAATCATAATTTTAAATCTCTTTTTGTCTTCTATTTACTGTTCTTGCAAGTTTAAGGTTTAATTTTATAATATATTGGATCTCTTGATGAGTTCTTTACATTCTCTGTTGGAACTCGTTTCCGGAATCCAACTCTTAACAAAATACCGTCATACTTGAGCGTGGTTTTCTTGTAATTCTTCTTTCTCTAGTATCATAACTGTTGGACTCCGTTCCCAGAGCCCAACTTTCAAAGTCCTGAACGCTTGTGCTTATTACCCTGTAGGTCATTTTTTGTTATTCCATAACGGTGATGATGTCACCTAGCAGGGTCATTAACTGTCATTTCACAATCATGATGAGCACACATGACTTAAAAACCAAAATCATAAGTTGAATTATTCATACCAAATATAGATTTAAGTCTCAAGTTTGTTTTGAAGCAAGAATCGCCTCAATTGGAGTTCTACAACTCAAGATATGCTTAAAACGCTA